>JANHGB010028377.1:6825-18663 GCA_026283785.1 Coracopsis vasa | reverse complement strand
ACTTACAGTCGGACAGCCGGATAGGCTGATATAACCTGGCCTCAGGCAGCCCTGTGCTCTGTGGAGGGACCTACTGAAGAAGTAAACACATTTACTCCTGTCTAAACATCCCTTTCTTCACACTCCATTTGTAATCTTGATTTTTAGTTACAAATACGTAAGGTTTGTTTCCTTGGTTATGCCATTGGTATGTCCTACTCAGGGGTTAATAAAAAAATTATGGTTCTGCTGCATTAATTCTATTAACGTTCTTTAGAACAATGCACAACCACAAATTGGAGAGGAGGAACAGAGATTTTTTGGTAGACCCACATAAGCTGTGAGGGGCTATGGTGATCTGTTTTTTTCCCCATTTTTCAAAATTTTTAATGGAAAACGATGGAAGGCTCCTTCCCCTGAAAAAAAGTTTTACCAAATGAGAACCAAATCAAATCTAGATAGCTGTCTTAGGGCACCAGACTTGGATGATTAGTACTGAATCCGGTTAATTTTTGTATCACCTGCCATACCAGCCTTACTGAAACATTTCATTTGAACAAAAGAAATAATAAGAACTACTGCTCAGACTATTTTTGCAGTTAATTTCTTCTTTTTTTAACAGGAACCTTTACTTGACAAAATGAAGCAGAATCTGGTGTGTCAGACACCTCCCACCGTCACTGTTCGCGTTAAATCAAGTGCATCCAGATCACATCAGCAAAAAAGCCTTATCAGACTGAAGTGGTCTTCTCTTAAAGACCATGAAGAAAAACGTGAAAAAAAGGCTTCTACTCATAAAGATAAATGTCCAAAGGGACCATGTCTGGTTATTCAGCGCCAGGAAATGACAGCTTTCTTTAAACTATTTGGTAGGCTACTAATGACAGATATCAATGTATTGACTGAACAGTGGGAAACTATTAAGCAAGTATGTTTTCTAAACTTGGTGATTTGGGGAGTTTTGACATAAATACTAATGACCATGTCTTCGTCTAAATGTATTTTGTTGGTATATTTTAGTGTATAAATATTTAATGGTAAGTTAAAAATACATGAAAGGCTAGCAATGTCATGAAAAAGTATCTTTTTAAATTACAAGGAAACCGAGGTGGTAGGATACATCCTTTTATGATCACTTCCCTTTCCTATTTTTTCTTATATTTCAACAAATACATGTAAAACAATGTATATCTCATTTTACAAAAGCCTTAAAAAAGGCTCACCTCCCACTCTTACAAACATGTTATTTATTGTGGGAATAAGAATTTAGGGGGAGAAGTGGAATGGGAAGAAAATCCAAGGAGTATTCTCTGCATCTCTTTTGCATTTGTGTCTCTTTCATATACAGTTTTGTATTTATTTAATTTAGTGAAGAGATTTAATAACAGTGGAAGAGTACACGGGTTTTATTTGAACTTTGAATACAAAAGTCAATCAGAGTGAGTTTATGGAAATCCTGTAATAGGACATGTTCACAGACAGTGATGCACTGACCACAGATAATCAAGTATTGCCTTATAAAGACTGTCAGGTCATCAGGGTGCAGAGATCTCAGCAGTCATCAGAAATAATGGAATGCTATAAGATGTAAACACTTAATGCAGGAAGAGTTTTTTAACTCCTAATCTTTCCCCCCTCAGTTTCTCTGCTCTCTACTGGTGGATCTAGCTTCTTTCTGTTTATGTGGTTAATACCAGGAATGTCTTATTTACAAAGGCTTTCTAGCAAAAAGAATTCTGGTGTTTGAAATGCTACAACTTTCTTTTGTTGTAGATGATGACCTAATCCAAGACTTCCTTTGGATGGACTGTTGCTGTAAAATTGCAGACAAAGTAAGTGTATTTCCTTAATACAACATATATTGAGTGAAAAATCTGCCCTTAATCACGTGGTACTGTAATGCAAATACAGACCATCATTTTTTTTCTTATGTATTTATACAGAAGCTTCAAGAAACTCAATATATGCTTTACTCATTGTTAAAAAATTATGGAACTATCTTGGTGCAAGATAAATGTGTGAAATATTTTAGGAAATTATATACTGAAATAATATATTGATACCTTATTTTACATTTCCAAACAGTATCTCTTGGCCATGACTTTTGTTTATTTCAAGAGGGCTAACTTCACAATAAATGAACACACCAGAATCAATTTCTTTGTCGCTCTGTAAGTACTTTTAAATTCCGTGGGTTTATTAGCATAAGCTTGGCGTGATTTTATCCCTTTGTTTATGCCACTAATAATTAGGATATACGACAAGACTTCTTACATGACTGTGTAGTTGTTTGGGTTCTGTATGAAGTATAGAAACATAATCTACATAACTATACCTAAACAATGCAAATTAAACATTCTTCCTCTGACACCACCTGTGTGGAACAGGCTTGAGCAGCAGCAAGGGGATGTGCGTATTGGTGCAGTGATACACTGTGTGGCATCCTGCCTACCAAACTAAGCCTGTGAACTTTGAACAAGAAGCACATGCAGGACAATACATGGCAACATCTATATGGCTCACACTGCCTGTTACAGGACCCTATTTTGTATCTTTGGCAGCTTTTAAGTCATTTGTACTCAAATGTTTCATCATGATATGCACCTCAGGAGTAACTTTTTATTATTCTGTCAACTTAAGTCAACTGTAAAAATGTTGCTAAAGAATTTCTGAGACCTTTTGTGAACAGTTCTAAAACTTCTATACTTTGAAAATGGAGTATTGCTTTACCAAGCCAATATAATATCTCAATACTTGGCTGTACCTACAGAGTGATTCAGGATTTTCTTTCAGAAGAGCAAGAGGATTAGAAAGAGACAAAGGGTTGGGGGGATGGGGAATGACTAGAAGGAATACTGGAGTTAAAAGCAAGTGAGAAAATAGGGAAGGAGAATAAAAATTGTAATTTTTCAGGTATGATTAACAGAAGTTTAGTATCAGGTGGACCCAGAGGAAGATGACCCTTGTCATCCTCTTGTCTGAGAAGATGACCCAGAACCAGAAGTAGCACAGAGTGAAGGAAGGGAGAAATATAGACATTAAAAACTCCTTTAAGGTTTTAATTCATACAAGAATTGAGACCTGTATTTAGTTGTTTACTGCTAATTTAATGTGAGCAACATAATTTTTCAAGAATTGCTAAAAATCCATAAAGTAGAAAATGTAAACTAACATTTTGTGAGATAGTTTTAAACATTATTTAGATAATCAGTCAGACACTGTTCAATTTTAGTGCAAGGATACCTTGCCAGTCTGGAGAAAGCTGTCAGGATATGTTAGTTCTTGCATTATCTACTCATTTAGGAGCCTCTAGGGTAATGCAATTTTTCTAGGAGTTTAAGTTTTTATTTACCCAAAGGATGCATATGGAACTTTCTGTAGAACAGAAACAAACACTACTCCAGAGGGCTGTATTTTGTTAGCAGTTACTCTCACAATACTGGGAAAAAAGAATTACTTTAATATTGTCTTTTGAGATTAGAAATCATACTAATACAGTGATTTAAGATTGAATAATATTTACAACCACAAACATATATATGTTTGAAGGTATCTGGCAAATACAGTTGAAGAAGATGATGAAGAATCAAAGTATGACATTTTCCCATGGGCTTTGGGAAAAACCTGGAGAAAACTCTTCCCTGATTTCTTAAAGTTAAGAGATGAACTGTGGAGTAGAATTGACTACAGGGCTATTGTAAGCAGACGCTGCTGTGAAGAGGTAGGGAGGGTTTTAATCTTATAGGTGATGAAAGTACAACAGTTAATACCAGCTTACAGTCTTTCTCTGTCCATATAATTTCTTCCTTACAGTGTGTAGACAAGCCATGGGAAAGAAAAGATGCAGCTAACGTGTAACGGCCCATTTATCCTCTATGATTTATTTTTCTTCTGCATTTAAAATACATTATTTAAAACTATGCTTTTAAGGTAAACTAGAATATTTTACACTGTGCTGCTGCTAAAAGTGAAGTTTTTATTGACTAGAATTTTTCTGCTTTATGCATAATTTTTATTTTAAATTTACCATTGGTTGTTTCCCTTCATTCACTTGAGAAATACTTCTCTCTGTGTGTGTGTATGTGCTTTACAAATTACAAGTTTGTGCATAAGTAAAACCTTCAAATAAAAATCCCAGCACTTCAGGTGAAATTTTAATGCTTCAAAATGAATAATGTAACTTCAATTGACTTTTTAAGATAAAGGTTTTTCATTGCATTTAAAAAAAGAGAAACAGAAGAACGCATTTTTAATGTTCTCTACTATAAATGCAGTATTACAACCCATGTTTTCCAAACCTCTTAGGAAGGGGAAAAAGACATTCCTCAGTTTTTCAGGTGGAATGTATTTGTCTGGAAAAGCCCTGTCATGTTCTAAGAACATAATGTTTACTACAGCTGATAGAAAAGAAAATCTCACATACTCTAGAATCCCATATCTGGGGATAGAGTGAGATGCTGATGGGAAAAGTGCAAAGAACAAGCCAAGTGCAGAATGCTTTTCCCAGCACACTCTCCCAGCTGCCATCTGTCATTAGTTCAGTCATGCCGTGAACTGGAAGATCCCTCTACTTGATATTCAGTAGTTAGTAAAAGATTCTATCTTCTGTCCAACATAAGAAACATAAGCTGGTATTTGGGATGATTCACATGAATATACAAGGCTGTCAACTGTTGAGTTTCCAGATCTGATTCACAAATGGTTTATTTGCTTGTGCCTAAGGTAGCAAACTTTCTAGTGAGACAGAAGCAGATAGACAACAGATGATCCCCATTTCAGCTATGTAGCATTTATTCTCTGCCATATTGGATCCCTTGTTTTCCTGCTGCTGTGGTTTCTGATCTAATGGTTGTTTGGTAGGTGATGGCTATTGCTCCAACACATTATGCGTGGCAGCGAGAGCGTTCCATACACCACAGTGGAGCTGTGAGAAACTACAATGATCATGAAGCACAGCTGCCCCGAGGACCAAGTGCTACTCCTACAGACTGCCTGCTCTGTGGTAAGAAAGGAAGATTTGTACGACTAGGATTATCATCATCTTCCTCCTCATCTACTGACACTTTGGAGATGATGGAATTACATTCATCCCAGAATTTGAAGGACACCATTGCAACTGAAAAACTGCTCGTTGACTCTCCTTTGAATTACGCCCAAGGTATAGTTTAAAAATTGCAAATAATTTTCAACTAGTTTAAGGCAACTGAGGCCATATTTGCCCTTCAGATTGTTGGGACTACTGTGTCCTTGGTATGGCAAGACATGATCTCTCTGCGTGAGCAGGCATCCCTGTTACAAATGCAGTTACCTTGGTAGAACCGTGCCTCTACTGCCATAGTTTCCATTTTCACTTCTTGCCTCTTGCTTTCCTGAAGTACCACCTGCTTTGTATTGTGAGTCTCTTCAAATTGTCTTTATCTACTACAGTAGATTTTGGGTTTTGTTCAGTCTATTTAGGCACTATTACTATTCCTGCATTAGAAATTAAATTGAGAATCCTATTTTAAACACATAGGATTGGCTAGAAGCAGCAATGAAAATAATGGAGTGTGTCACATGAGCTAAAAGGCTGTTGTTGAGAGCACTGTTTTTAGAAAAGGCAGGCTGCTTGGTTGCTGTCTTCGGTTGCGACACGTTAAATCACAACTCACATTTTCCTCTAAGTGTATCTCAGTGTTAACAGAGTTTATGCAAGATTTCCTTTTAAGACTGGGGTATGAGCATAAAGCAATACAAGAATTTAGTCTGAAAACTGTTTTATGTAATTGAATCTCTGCATATTCCAAATAGCATTCTGAGCCTCTGTATGAGAAGCCTCCATTGCATACAGCAGTTATGGGGCAAATGCTCATAATTTAATTAAGAGTAGAACACACCTGAGATGTAGACTTCCTTCATGCACTTAACCACTGCAGCCTTCTTGGCATCCTTATTTAACATGGGTTTCCAGTTATTTATAGGTCTATTTTTCAATTGTATGTGTTCTAACTAATATCCAAATTTTAACTATTATAGCTGTTACTTCTTTTGACAGCTTCAGTACAACTGTGATTCTCAAGGAATCCCTCAACTTTGAAAAATTTGGCATTTGAATCTTCCTTGAGATACAGAACAAGTCAGGTGTCTACAACACATCATTTAATAAAGTTAAACATCACCACATGCTTAACATGTTTTATGGGTCTTATGTGAGGCCCTAAAAGACTTAAAAATCTGTTTCTTACTTGCGGGGTCTTGCTTTTGATATTTGACAAGGTCATTAAAGAAAAATGTTTGACTGTTTGGGAACGCTTTATATAAAGCAAAGTTCGTAGAAAACCAGGCAGCTTTCAGCATAGATGCTGTAAGTGAGCCAGAGCTCTGTGTGTCATCAATGGGTGTTTTTCTTGAAATAAGCACAGCTTTATCAAGAGAACAAATTCAGTAAGTTTTTGATTCTCTTATAGTTGTGCTTTGAGAAACTGACAGCCACCAGCTGGTAGCCAGTGAAGACAGAAGAGGCTTCACTTGCATTTTAAAGGACAGACCTTGATCCATTATGTTCTTACTCATTTTTTTCCCCTTATTTCTGGTAGACTGCAAGAGCCTGTCCAGCAAAAGGAGACCAGGTAGCACCTGTAAGCAAGACAAATCCATGGAGTGGTTTACAAGCAATGAAGAATGAAATACACCTGACGAGACAGAAACAGATACTGTGCTTTGCAGGACAACCTCTGTTACATCACAGCACTATACCTGAGGATTCTGTTAAAACTTCTCCTTTTAAATAGTGGGTGAGGTTTCAAACTTTCTATACCATCCAAATTATAGCCATCATTACTTTAAAGTTATACAACTGGCAAAATGTAGCAGCTACTTTGTAACATTTTATTTTATTCTGATACAATACTCAGAGTAGCAGCTGACATCCCAGCAGCATCAAGCATGCAGTGGTCCAAACTTTCTCAGCTTGATAAGGAATGCTAATTAAAAAACAAAACAAATTACTACTTCAGTATTTCAATACACAAAGATTATTTTATTATTATAAGTTTTATGGCTTTGTGATATAGTAATGTATCAAATGCTAGTACAAAACAACAGCATTTTTAAAAGTAATATACCACTAAACATTTGAGATTAAAAAAACATTTTTAAGTGTCTCACCTGAATGAGCATCCTGCCAGGAAGACGGTCGAGCAACATAAGGCACCGAGCAGTGTGTTTCAGTGTCATCAGAAAGCGGTTCTGTGAAAGAGCATTCTTTTGTTAACTCTTTCCAACAAGTTCAAAACATAAAAGCAGACTAGAGCTGCAATAAGCATGTCCCCTGACATACTTTCATCTTATTTTTGCTTCTGTCAAAGTGCTTTGTTGTCACCTATCAGCACATTCAGACCTCTCTGCTCTACTATGGATTTTGCAAATCTATTCTAGTATGAGGCATCTTTTTTGGACGAGCCAGAAGGGCACAATTACAAAACAGAGCCCTTAAGCCTATCAGGGTCCTCTAAAGCAGGTACAGGACGAGTAGGAGACTGAATTTTATTAGAAACATCAGAGTTTGAAAACAGCAGAAGGGCAGTCATTCTTTATTTGCAGACTGCAATATATTTTCTATTTAGTCTAGATTTGTTTAATAAGATATTTAAACATAAATAACCATTAATACATCCTTTTTCAACTCTGACAAGGTCTAGGCTGGCCAAAAGCTTGTCTGTTCTTTACAGCAATCTCAGCTGACCTAAAGGGAAAAAAAAAACCAAACGAAAAAACCAAAACAACTGCCTCTTTGTACAAACTTTGCCATCATTATATCCCTGGATTATCAAATTGCATTAACAGGATCTCTCATTAGCAATAATGTTCTTACCATTGTATTCCCCTTCTGTAAGAACTACTTGATCCTGAATGTAGTTTTCTTCATATTCCTGTTGAAGTGTTTCTTCAATATTTTCTTGAGTTTCCACCACTTGGCTTGATTTGAAATTCTTGATTTTAGCAGGGAGCACCAACCAGTCTCTATGAGTTACCTCAATGATCTTTTCACACAAAAAAGGGAGCCTGGAGGTCCGTATTCTGTCTAAAAGTTCAATAACCTGTGTGATGCTTTTGAAGAAATGCAAAGGATAAAGTAGTATTTTGAAAACTTGAATCATACACAGTTATTATCAGTTCTGCTGCCTTTGTCACATTCTCTGCCTTTGAGGTTACATGAATCCTTCAACTTTAGGGTAAAGGAACTAGTAAGCTGACTACTTGATTTGGAAAGCAGTAGTTGCTTTGAGTATATCTTTAAACTTCCACTGACTATGAGAACATTCCCAAAGTGAAGGCCAAAGGATTTGGCCAAGTGTAATTTATACTGAGTGCAACTCCCAAAAAAAAGAATTTCATTAAACATTTCATTGATGCTGGATGTATTTTTTTAAAGATATTTGGTTTTGTGACAATGTTCAGTGATGCCCAAATAACTGTATAAGTGCCAGAAGTAAATACTTACTTTGCTAGATACACAGCACACACACCACCCTGTTTCAGACTTGGCTGTACAATAGGCAGAGCAGACTGAGGGTTAACCATATCCAGGACTACCTGAAAGAGGAAGACACATTTTTTCCCAGTACATATTTTTTCCCATAACAGTGCTTGAAAACACAATGTTCATCTATGGAAATGATTGCATACAACAGCATTATGTAATCACAAACCAGTTTTATTACTGCCTCTCAAAACCTCAGAGAAACCCGAGGTCCACACAGTTACAAGACAAAGACCTTGCTACTTCCAGATGAATCTGGAAACAGCAAGTAGCATTTCCAAATTCATTCCAGTGCAGAAGTCCCATGTTAACATTAAACTTCCTACTAATTCAATTCCCTAATGTTGACATTAATTAAAAAATGTTTAGAAGACTGTGTTTGGGTATTTAGTTTTCAGATGTAAAAAAAGAATAAATGTTCAAGTGCATCCTTATGATGAAGGGATCGCACTGCAGCCTCAATGTCTAAATTGCTCTTTGTTTCAAGATTCAGAAAGGTTTTGTCCTTGGTGGTTTATCCATCTTCTGCTAGAAAACTATTCAAACTGCAAACCAATGGGACAGGCAATATCTGATCTTCCCTGTTCAAGTTTTAAAAGAATGGTGTGTATGCTCTGTATTTTATTTCTTTGCTCAAAGCATTTAACACAACTGTCATGTGTTTAAAGTGTTGCTGTACATAGATTTCCTGCTTTACATGGCAGAATGGTTAACATCTGGCTGTTCCCCCTGGCAAAATCTGGATACAGAAAGCAGGACATGAGAGCAAGCAATGGCATTCCTTACTCTAACTTAGGCCTTTGTTATCTTGTGTATTCTATATAGCTGATAGCAAAGTGTTTACATATTTATATCTTCAATAAGCTTATGTATTTTTAAATTTAATGTTTGAAATATACACCTTAGATACAAAAATATCTGTTTCTCAAAAATACAAGAAAGTTTGTCTTTGCCTACAAGGGCAGCAGTGATTAATTGTGGTATTTCTCTACAACAGCCAGATTGGTCTTGAGTTTGGGAGCCTGCAACTGAAACCTTGAAAATACTTGTAATCTGACCAAAACCAAAAAAAATCAGAATGTTTCTGTCACTGATGAAGATCTGACTGCTTTTTCTCACATTCAACCAGATATGGGAATCCCATTGTGAGTGTGAGCAGCTCGAGGAGGTTTTAATTTATGCAGAGGAGATAAACATCAAATGGGAAGGTTTTTTTTTTTACTTACTGCGTCAAGCGTTAGCGATTTCATATCCATAGCTGCTGTTGAAATGTCTTTAAGAATGAAATCCACGTTATCTGGCCACTCTTCTGTATGTCCTATTTTCCATGCAGCACACCAGTGCCTGTAATTCTTCTTAGCTAAACTATGATGGTCATCTCTGATTTCATAACTTATAACACGTCCTTTGGGCCCAACTGAAAACAAACAAAGACACCAGGCTTACTGCTTTTCCCTCCTGTAATAAAGAATTACAAAAAAGTAGCGTAGTAAATATCAGAAGTACACCTTAAAATTTTTACTTCACTTTAGAGATCACATATGAAACCATCAGTTACAATTTATTTTTTCTTTACATTTAAAACAAACACATGCAAATAAAGTGCTGGATTAGTTCTTTTACAGACTGAAATCCATCAACCCACAGGTGAAATAAAGCACAGCTATAGTACTACAAACTGTTCTTTAGATGTCCTCCCAAACAACTCTTGCAGAAGAAGATGACTCAAGCATCTATGGCCCTCCCTGTCAATTACGATTCTCCTGCTGGAGCTACAAGAGACACCAACTGAGGAAGCTGCAACATTGGTCACTACAGACAGTGACACTTCTGTTCTTAGTCAGGTTTTTGACAACCCTCATTTTCACACACATTTGCTGTTTTCCTTGCACAATTCTTTTTTCTCCTGTTCTTCTTAGGGTTGGGGAAAGGCTGAGAAACCCCCCCAGACCTGCTTACTGATTTCAGCTCCACAGACAAGTTTTTAAGTGTACTCTTTAATTTACACAGGCTTGTGTTATTTTCCTGTTATTTTTCCTGACTGTAATAAAATAATTTATTACTGGCTTTAAGCATAATTTTCCTACCCAGAAATCCATGGTATGAGTCCAGTACAGTGTTCATAAAGGAAGTGTTACTGGGATATCCAGGCACAGAGAACAGGGTGTGTCTTGCTGTATTATTTGATCCTTGTATTACTCTTGAGTTCTAAAACCTACCACACTATTAGCTTCTCTTTCTCCTTGCTGCTCTGTAATGGGAGAAAGCAGCTGTCAGTTATCAGCAGCTCAGGAGGTGAGGCCCTGTGGCTTTGTTGGACATTTTAGATGGGAGTCACCAGGCCTCCTCCTTCCCTCACCCACATGATCCGACTGTGAATCCATTCAGAAATGTGTGACCTGATCCTCTCCCCTCTCCCTCCCCGCCCCCCTGAAGTCCTGCATCCAGCCCTGGGGCCCCTAATACAGGAGGAACGTGGAGCTGATGAAGCGAGTCCAGAGGAGGCCACAGAGATGCTCTGAGGGCTGAAGCAGCTCTGCTATGGAGACAAGCTGAGAGAGCTGGAATGATTCAGCCTGGAGAAAAGAAAGCTCCTGGAAGACCTTAGAGCAGCTTCCAGTGCCTAAAGGGGCTACAAGATATCTGCAGAGGGACTTTTGATAAGGGCCTGTAGTGACAGGATAGGAAGGAATGGATTTAACCCGACAGAGGGGAGATTGAGATTAGGTATCAGGAAGAAATTCTTCCCTGTGAGGGCAGTGAGGCACAGGTTTCCCAGAGAAGCTTTGGCTGCCCCATCCCTGGCAGTGTTCAAGACCAGGCTGGACGGGGCTTGAAGCAGCCTGGTCTAGTGGAAGGTGTCCCTGCCCATAGCAGGGGGTTGGAACTGGATGAGCTTTAAGGTCCCCTCCAACCCAAACCACTCTATGATCTACAACTGTGCTGCTTCTATGTATTATACAAACAGCTTCTTACCTGCTTTTGACAGAAACAAGGTCAAAGCACCAGACCCACTGCCAGCTTCCAAAACGGTGTCTCCCGGGTGGATATCCGTCATCATTAACATAGCACTTATATCCTGCAGGTGAGAAAACACCTGGCACATTACCAATCTTGGAAACTAAGAGTGAGGTTCAGCCAGTGACTGCTCCCGGTCAGCAGCCATCCCAGTGAGCAGCCAGTACCTTAGGATAGGCGATAGTGGGCCCCCGCGGCATCAGCAGCACATACTCCTCCAGCGAAGGCCGCCGCACTTGCAGCCGCACCCCGGCCGATGTGCGCAGGATCTGCCCGGGCATCTGGCCGATGATATCTCGGTGGGGCAGGAGACCACCGTT
>JANHGB010028374.1:0-32771 GCA_026283785.1 Coracopsis vasa | reverse complement strand
CTACCCCTGTCCATCAGTTCCGTAGCCCCATCATAGAAGGCCACCAAATTGGTGAGGCAGGATTTCCCCTTAGTGAAACCGTGCTGGCTGTCACCAAGCACCTTGTTGTTTTTCATGTGCCTTAGCATGTCTTCCTGGAGAATCTGCTCCAAGATTTTGCCAGGCACAGAGGTGAGACTGACTGGTCTGTAGTTTTGCTTTATTGTATATATATTTTATATTTTTTTAATGTAAGAGGCTACTTGTAATAGCCACTTGATGCTAAAATATGTATTTTTCTTTACCTCCTCTGAAGTAAGAACCCAGTTTGATTTGTTTTTCAGAGATGGGAACTTTTTATTTTGTGTTTTACATTTCAGCTATTTGTTATGGTAATGTTTAATGGTGAACAGAGTTTAGGATATCATGCAAAAGTTATGGTCATATTGGACATTTAATTAATTTTAAAGATGACACAAAGTTTTCCCAAGTAATAACAGTGGACTTGATGCCCTGCCACAAAAAAAAAAAAAATAAAAAAAAAAAATCACTCTCTATTTGTGTTTTGGGATGCTCCGGTTTGGATTTTAGAAAATTTAAAATGGATTATGTGGACTTAAGTGGAAGCATAAGATTTCTAAACAGCAGTCTTGCACTTGTGTAACTGATTGAAATGATGAGTATGAAGGTATTTATGTGAAGTTTTTTTCATAATGAGAAGGGAGTGAGTTATTGGGGGAGAGATAGCAGTGATCCAGCTCATAAAGACTGTGCTCATGAGAATAATTTCATTAAATACTCCAGCAGATCAGTAAATCCTTCAGCTGCCTTTTTCAGTACAGTTATATAGTTTACGTTCTTCTGGGAGGAATTCAACTCCTGTTTCTTGCCTCCTCCCTCTAACTTGACATTTTGCTAAATCAATTTACTGCATGGCAGAGCCTGCAAACAATGCCTTCCAAATCATTAAAGATCTATTCAGGGAAGACCTTTTGTGTTTACATCCTAAATAGTCTATCAACTGATCATTTGATTGGAGTGTGGCTTGTCCCCTTTAATCTCTTCCAAATTGACTGCAGTGATAAACACAGCCTCCTGAGCTTATCTGAGCTGCTATTTCCTTTGCCTTAAAGATTATTTTCTATGCTCTGGTTTCTATTTTTCCTAATGATAGAGTGACCTCACTTGGACCCACCTGGTTAGTACAATGGCAGATCTCCATAATTTTTGGTAATCAGATTATTATCAGAGGCCTTCTGTGTAAGTAATCCACAAAGACAAAAAAAAAATCCTCTAATAAGGACCCATTTCTAAGAAACAGGGAACAGAAAGGAAAGGGAGAAATGAATATTAAATGGTTACAGTTGAAATAGATGGAACCAGGATTTGGGGTTTTGGTGAAAAATGAGGCAAGATGTGATGAATTCAGCAAATCATGTTGGGAAACTTTTCTGCTATTGTAATCCTTCAGCCGTATTAAGCAGGTTAATTATCTTCCCTCCCTCCCTCCCCACCCCCCTGAAATAGTATTGAAGAATGATGTGCATAGTTCCTTGCCTGGGTCTGGTTCTGAATTTCAAGGGATTGAAAGCCTGATTTCCCTATGAAGAATGCAAGATATCTACCCCAAAATACAATGATTATTCTTTGAGCACTGATTCCACCTTTCGCCCTTTAAAGAGTTTAGAAGTATTGAGTTGAAACTAATTTGAGTTGAAACCAATATAGAGCAAGCATTAAGAAACAGAGTAGTCAATTGGGTCATTTTGTTTTCTAATAAATTTAGAAATTGTGTATCTTATTAAACTTCCAATTTAGATCAAATCTCACAAACAGAATACTCCTGAAAACCTTCTAGTCAAAATTGCAACACTAGATTGTCTTTCATATGGGGAAAGACCTTTGCCTGTGAATTTATTTAAAAGATTTATGTTAAAGGGCACAAATCACTGACAATAGGAATTTAGTTCTAAAATATCCTGCAAGAGGACTGTAGCACAGAAAACCAACATACACTTGCGTAACTCTTCAGTCCCCTGAGATTTTCCTCTGACATCTGCCAAACCAGATTTTACAATCTGCATGCATCAGTTATGTTTTCAAATATATGTAGTATTTGTGATTGCATACCAAGTGATACATAAATATATACATTTGCATTTTTGCCTCTCTGTATTTGTTCTGAGAAAGGTATAAATGATGACTAAGGCATTGGGTAAATAGTGCATGCATAAAAGATTTGAGGAAAAATTCAACAGAACTTTGAAAACACTCAAAAACTGCATAGAAGAGTGTAGAAAGCTCTCTAAAGATGTCTTGAGATTAATTTCAGTAGAAGGATAATAAGTTTTAGTCATGATTGAGATTGTCCACTCTAAAGTGACTTATAGCTACCTATGTTAACTGTAGATATAAGTTGTTCTAGAATAAGTCTCCTTATTGGTGGGCATTTTGAAGAGTTGCTGCCTTCCAGTCTGAGTAGGCTTCCCAGGTAAGTGGCCTGTGAGGAGGTTCAGCCAAGCTGGGTCTTAATAACCTTTTTCAGTGTTAAGTTCAAAGCCTTATTGCTCTCATTCTTATTTTTATTTATTTCTTTTACCCTTTGCCTTTTAAAAGGGGATGGAAAAAAAATAATCCTGTCATGTACTGGCATAGTTATTTAACACCATCAATCCAATTACATTATTGAATCTGTTTCTTTCAAAAATATCTCATCTCAGCAAGTTTAAAACCATCTAATGCCTTCAAGGCGCAATTTATGAAAGAACACTGATAACTTAAACTTCAAAAATTGGCTAAGGCTGTACAGAAGCATTCATGTCATTACTGTGATGTCCTCTGCTTAGTTGTGCCACCTAATGCTAACTGTATCCTTGAGACAAGTTGCGGTGCTTCTGCCATGGATCCTATTTTGTATAATTTCTCAAAGGTCTCTGTTGGTACTATGTTCATATAGATTCTGCCTTGATTTTGGTGGCTTGCCTCTAAGACAAAACACCTTATTGTTATGATGATATTTTTGTCTCAAGGTTTTTTCCAGTTTTCTCTCTTGGGAGGAATACCTCATATCACATTTGTGCAAATTAGGAGCTAGCTCCAGGAAAAAGTTCCTGTCACTGCAGAAATACAACTATGTTCAGAGCAAAACACACAGCTTCCTAATCAAATGAGCTCTGGCACTATAAAAAAAATCTCTGTCATAGGGAAGTCAGTCTGGGTCTTTGGGGAACTGATTATGTGGCTAATCTGTGTAGCTACCTGCCAACCAAGAAAAGGCCTTCATGGTTACTTTCAAGCCTATCTTTTAAATAATGTTTTAAGGAGAAGTGCTGGACTATGTACTATAAATGGTACTTTAGCACCTGTTGACTTGCAGTTGATCTTGAAATTATATATATATATATTGGAGAAAAAAAGAAATAATCTAAACAGTTCCATCTTGAGAAGCATTGTCACTAACATAGTGTGAGGCCTGCTTTGATGAATGTGGTTAGGCTCATTACATGAGGCTAGAAGAGAATTTGCAGTGGTGATCTTTCTGCTCTAAAGGCATGATCTGCTCTTGAGACAAATAGACTCTTAGAATGGTTTGAGTTGGAAGGGACTTTAAAGATCATCTAGTTCCAACCCCTTGCCATGTGAATTGGAACCCCCACTTGTTGCCTGCCACGGGTGTTGGAACATTGGGGGTTGGAGCCTTCGGCTAGACCAGGTTGCTCAGAAACAGCGATGCTCTGGTCTTCAGAAATCTATCATGAAAAGAGATCTGCTGCCTGGCACTGCTTGGGAATCCCCTTTGGAAAAAAACATGATAGAGCAGCAAAAACATAAAATCCAGTCTAGAGAAGGAGAGCAGCCAGAAGTGCTGCCATCTTACTCCAATACCCGTCCCAGAGAGAAAATGACAATGTGGTCACTATGCAGTTAGAGCCACCTACTACACAGTCAGAAATGCTGACTGGGTAGCAGGTATGCTGGGTAGCATGTTAGGATGCTTTGTGCCTACAAGCCACTACTGATATTTGGGACCTTCTGTCTTTGAAATTCATCATTATTGTGTGATAATAGAATTGTGCAAGTTTAGGGGCTTCAGCAGGTGCAGCGTTCTGCAGGAACATGACATAATCCCTGCTTTTGGCATCTTTAGGTACTGGTTTTCTGTTATCAGGGTGGACTGCAAAGCGCATGTATAATCTGGCACAGTGAAACTGCTTACGATTGAATTATGCGTTTCAAAAGGGAAAATGGTCTTGTTGCTCACAGTGTTACCTTCACTTATGGAAAACTAAGTCAAAGTGTATATTATTTCTTTTTACTCGCTCTGTGTTTCATTTAGTGGGCTTTAACTCCTGCTCTTTTAAGCTGGAAAAAACATTTCTACTCCAGCTTTAAGCACCACACAGTAAGAGATTCAAATAATTCAAATATGAAAACCGTATTTTTTCCTTGAATGAAAATGGAAAAGATTGGTCAGATCGTATGATTTCATTAAATACTGGTTTTATAAAATAAAACTCATGTTTTCAGACCACCTTACTTTGAAGAAAGAGGCATCAAAGTGCCTCTATGGAATGTGTTGTCACTTTCAGTCATGTTACCAACTACAGCTGGTGTAAATTAGGATACTGTTGAAACAGCTGGATTTAAGCCCAAGTTTCCCAGAAAGCTGGCTGTTTCATTCTCAGGTTATGGTACCTCCTCTCTTCTCTGTTGTGTGCTTAGGGCTAAAGTAATGCAAGTAAAGCAGGTGAGGTAAGGTGAAGAAAATTCTTTACTTCAGGCACCTTCTTTAGCTTGAAACAAGTGTAGAGAACTGTAAGGAAACTCACACTTCATTTATGGAGTTTATTCTTTCCTAAATTTATAACCCACAGCTGGAGAAATTAAAAAAATCAAATATATGATTTAGCAACTGAATTAAGACATGAATTTGTTATGTTCAGGATATATTCCTCTGTTACTGCATATCTTGGAGAAAATGAAAAGCACGCCAGAACCATGCACCTGAAGTGAGCTACATAGCACTACATGGGTATTCTCTCTTGGCTCGTGCAGGCAGTTTGCAAAAGCCCTGAAATATAGAATATCCTTGCCTTAACCTGCATAGTTAAAAATATTGTTTGGAAAGGTAAGATAACTGTTGCTCTCTGATGACTTCCTGAACAAACCCAAATGTTTTATTTGAGTGTATTTATTCTTGCTTTCATTTCTGTCTGTATTCCTGTAGTATGAAAATACTATAGTGTCTAGGGAGAAAATTGTTACTACAGCTGTTTTGGTAACCAGGTTTTCCATTGATATCTGTAATGTGTCTTTCTTGTGATAAGTAATCCTTGGTTTTCTTTTTCAGAGGAAGGGGCTTTTTGAGGGTTTCTTGTTCTGTTTAAGAAACAAGGATTAGGTCCCACAGTGTCTTAAAATACAGTTGAGCTGTCCTGCCTGAGACTTTCTCCTTCTCTGGTGTCTCTTTCTGAAATTATGGCAGCACAAACAGTGTTTAATGCTCTAGGGGTTTTCTATTGTCCTTTACAATGTCATTATAATTTAGGATCCATTTCTATCTCTTCTAATGCTCCCAAGCATTTTGTTTACTTTAGCTCAGTTCCTATTATGCTATAGCAGCTATCTATACTGCTTCCTCTTAGGGGAAAATAGCTAAAAAGCTGACAAATTCAGAATCCATATTTGCATACATGAATATCTTATTTGTCCCAGTGTGCATTTTTATCCAAATGGAAATTCATTTCCCAAGCTATAGCTCAGGTACTAAATGCATTTAAATCCTCAGAGCTGTTCACAATCCTCTCTGGTTATTAATAACCATAGCTGAACTCTGTGGAGTCGGCAGACTTTCACAGTTGGCATTCTTTATTCCATATTACTTCACTGACTCCAGTACTGACACTTATACCTCCTTCATCCAGCAGTAGTTAACCATGTGGGCCAGCTTAACCATGTGGGTCAGTTCTTTCTTAATTTCCTGCTTTTCTTTCTAAAGCATTCTGGAGCTATGTCTCTTTTTACACACTTTGACATGAGACCATCATAAAAAAACCTCCAATCAAACAAAAACCAAAAACTACCCACCTGCCCCCCCAAAGAAAAAACACACACACAAAAAAAAACCCACCAAAAAAACCCACATAAAAAACCCCACAACCAAAACTCCACATAAAATCCCAAACAAAACAAATAAAAACAACTGAGTGAGGAGCATGAAAGTATCCCTCAGTCCCAGGAGTGCTGCTGATTCTCATCAAATATCTGTCAGCATTGAAAGGTATCTGTTTTCTGATATTAAATGAAGACCGTCCTCTAATTTTGTCTTTAGAATGAATGTTTTTTATAGTTCTATTCTCATGTTTTTGCTGCTAGGATCTATTTTGTACCTTGTCATCATGACAGCCTCAGGATACTGTACAAGGAGGAACAAGACACCAGGAGCACACATGCTGCTTCGTTTGGCACAATTTAGCTGTAATTCCTGTGAAGGTCATATTTTGATGCAAACTATATGAATGCATCTTCTTGCTTCAAAGTAACAGTTACAGGATCATGTCTAGAACTCCACTCTTTCACCTGTACAAAAACTCGTGACTCTTGAGCCCATTTCCTTTTCCTTACTGTTATCTGTCTTCAGCAGTGAGTGGGACTGTGTGCTTTGTGTGATTCTGAGCCATCAGGTGTTTGGGAATATTAACAGCTGCACTGGTGTCTTTTTCAGGTTCACTGCTGTCAGATTCCTGGGTAGTAAAACTATTTCTTTAAGTGTTGTGAGCAGAGCAACTTCCAAGATGGATTTGCATTGCTTGCTCTTCCCTGAATAAAGCAAGCCATTGCCTAGCTGTCTTATTCTGAACTTGTGTGTATATTTTCTTCCACCTGAGTGACGTGGGTGCTAGACTGCTCACACATCATTCTCTGCTTGTGAGGGTCAAAAAGTTTTTATACTGTGGCCACTGCTGCTGTACCTCATGTCAAGTTATACTCGTCTAGATAAAAGAGGTATCTTCACCCCTAGTTTCTAAAGCTTGGTTTATTATCTCATGACTGAAATTGTGATAATATCCTAGCAGGTATGTGTTGACTCATTCATATGGTCTGTGAAAGTCAGTGACTGTCCAAGTTGTGCTGGCTGTTTCCAGGCTCTATTCAACTTTACCAGCTCAGCTTAATGACTTCTAAATGCCAGTTTTTATGGAATGCATGGAAATGTCAGGTCAGTAACAATCAAAATACATAGTAGGATGCCGGAAGTGAGTAGGAGAGAGAGAGAACATTATCAGGTGCCTGTGGACATGTATGGGCTGTCCACATCTTGAATGCTGTCTGCATATCAGAATTTACTTGTATTGTGTACTTTTGTCCATTCTGCCACAGCTGCCCTCAGTCAGAGACAAAATGGTGGAGCTTGATGACCTTACATGGGTGTAAGGATACTGTTAATTTAAAGAGTGTCAAACAACAACTTATGGTTTTGTTTGAGATGTTAGAGGAAATTGTTTCAAAATATTATTTACTTTGGCATCTTTTGAAATTTGAAGATAGCGTAGCTCTGTTTTTAGTGTTGCTCTAACTGGTGCATTAGTGCTGTGTTATTAAAACAGAGGCTGTGAAAGCTTTTTTTGGTAGTATGTAGTGCTCTTGGATTTCTTCTAAGCATCTTATTGTTACTTGAATTTTTTGGTAGTTGGTTAAAGATAAATATTTGTAAACCTATTTTGGCTGAACAGCTTTGTCTTCTAGAAATAATCACTGTAACTATGAGTTAAGTAAATGACCTATTAGACGTCTTGTGTTCAACAAAACTGCTTAACCTATTCTAAGATTTGCGCTGCATTTACACTAAAGAAATATGCTGGAGTCATTTAAAATGTTGCAGTGATGTCCTGATTTTGTGTCACTTCCTATGTGGCTGTGTTTTGTTCTCTTCATCTCAAAGTTTGTTTGCAATGGCATGTTATTGTCTTTGTTGTGCAGCGTTGTGGTGAGGGACAATGCTCTTCCATGACATTGTGTTTCCTAAAGAAATGCAGGAATCTTTCCTCTTTCCCCATTGAAGGCACACAGCAGCTTGGTAGGTGCTCTGTGGCCAGCTGTCCCTGAATGAGAGTCCTGTGCACATCAAAACATCATGATACATGGGCACATTCCCCCCAGCTCTGCAATGTGTGAATCACCAGCAGATGCAGTTGAACAAAGAAGCTGATAAATGCAAGATCAATTCCGCTATTCATTAGTGTGCATAACCATTTTTCAAATTCTTGAAGGTTGCAAAAGAAGAATTTTCTTGAAAGATGTGGGGGCTAAATGTCTCAGAATAGCCAAAGAAACCTGGGCATGTGAGAGTGTTCTTTTTCCTTTGGTTTAAGGAAAGCAGGAATATGCAAAATCCAGGAAATCTTGAAAGTAAAATGCTGAGTGATGAGCTTGATGATGCAGTACTGAGGTGTATGAATATCTGGAGAAACAGAGGTTCTGGAGATGGACATATATCTCCAGAAAGGTGATGGATATATATTGTATACATGGATATATGGCTAAAAGGTGATTGGGGTGATGGGGAGGTTTAGAAGGTGATATGGTTAGAGATGGGCAAATGTAGACAGGGAGGTGATTGCAGCTTCTGTGAATTTTTTTTAAAAGGAAGGAATGAATATGGGAAAACCTGAGCAAATACTCAACTGCCTCCTTTCCCTCATAGCCAACATGCTCAGAAAGAAATCAAAGTATAATTGAAACAAGAAATCACATCTAATTATGCTCTTATTGCCAATTAAAAGTGATAAGAGGGGTTTTTAAAGGTAAGATCTCCCAAAATACTAGGAAGGAAAATCACAGAGTGGAAGAGTGAAAGAGTACTTGGGAATTGATAGACATGAAATCTGGTATAGAAAAGCTTGGAGAGTAGAAGGGCACATGAGAGAGCACAGAGCAGAGCTGGAGGTTTTGAAGAGGCTGCATAGGAGTGGTGATGAAAAGTGAGTTCGATGTGCAGAACTACCACCCGACAGAGTGAAGGAGGTGGAGGAAAAAAATACAGGACTCCTTTGGTTTTAGATTGCTGCTAGATGGGAGCAGAAGGAAACTGAAAGGCAGGCCTAGTGAGCCCAGACAAAAATAACGCTAAGCAGGGCTTGAAATATAGATTGGGTGACTGACAGAAGGTATGTGGTTAAAATAATGGAGATCTTGGATGTTACCCAATTAGCAAACTGAAATCCAGTCATCTAGACTGATGAGGCTTCCCAAGAAAACTGTAGTGATGTATGAAAGAGGTCTAAATGTAACAGCTGTGTTACATTTAGACATTAGACAACCTCATATATTAGACAACCTCCTTGTGTGCTTGGCTTATGAGTTAAATAATCCATTGATTTAAGTGCTGATAAGTGCATAGCAGAACATGATAATTGATAATGCATTGTGTGACCCAGTAAACAAGGAACTGATAAAGATAAAACTTGCTATTTATTGCACTTTTCTAGAACAGAAGCTTCAATTTTTTGTTAAATACCTTAATTTATGATGAGCTGTGCTGAGGAGCCTGGTGTCTCTGGAGAGTTTAGAAAGATACTATTTCCTGTAGTCAGCTGAGGCTGGAGGGTAAAAGCCATTCTTTGATTGTCAGTGGTTTATTACAGGTTAACAACAGGTAGGCATCAGTGAGGAAAAAAGGTGTCTGAGAATTACTGAGAAACAAGGAGAAGCAGTTACTAAGTATCCCAAGGGTGTGAAGGAAGGCAGGCTGAACAAAATCCTTCACCAGCACGATAACGGGATGCACATTTGCTTATGGAGGACTTTGTAATGCTGTTATCCCACTGCTACCAGCCACTGCTTAGAGATGTCTCAGGCAGGAGAGTATGTAGCTGAGTGATCTGCTCACCAGTATGAGAGGGAATGGAGTTACTGCAGCAGGCAGCAGCAGTGGAGGACTTTGGTTTTATTCTCTGTGATTACAGGTTAAGCAACTTTTAGTGTGAGGCAGCCTGTTGAGCTGTGCTGTCACTACAGGGATCTGTCCAGGAGCGTGATTGTTTGGAGCAGCATTAGAAATGGAGCTGCAGATAACTCTCAAGGATTCTTCTTGGTGGGTTTCCTTTATTAAAATTTGTTATGAATAGTAATTATATGTACTTTAAAAACAAGCCACTTCAGAGCATTAAGTGGAAAGTTTGATTTCCAGAGAAACAAGTTACAACAGAAACCTCTAAACCTTCTAAACTTTCATTACTTAGTCTGTAACTTGAGATGCAGACATACAGCTCAAGTAACTATTTGGCTTAATCAGCTTTACTATTTGTAAACTTGACGTAGAAGTACCTGAGTAAAATGTCTGCTAAGTGTGTGTGCCTTCACATGAGTGTATATTTATGTGTATGCATGTGAATTCTGAAATGTTGTTGCGTTGAACTTTTTTAACAAAGCTAATAAACTGATAATTACTCCAGGATGTGTTTAACACTACTTTTGAAGTGTGATGACTGACAGGTAAGTAGAAACACTCATTTTCTAGAAAGGCAAGATTTAGCTTTGACAAGTTTGATGTATTTATTCTGCAAAATATAAATTAAAATTCTCTCAGAGAAGAGAGACTGCAGCATGTAAATTCTACTTGAATGCAATTTTCTTTGATAAAATAAATTCACTTAAGATAGTTTGGGACATGTCCATTGCCAAAATGTAAGTCAGTTTTTAAGCCTTAAGATGTTGAGACAGTTACTGATTTTCTACAAGGAATACACAGGGGGACTCTTGACAGAACAGTTTCTGGCATCAGAGACTCACAGCTGTGGTGGTGTCTGCCTGGTCTAGCAGGAAGCAGGTATGGGAAAGTTCAGGATAGAGCTGGATAGATCTGGATGTTTTGACTTGAATGTTGGTATTTAAAGGTTGGATGATCTTTAAATAATTGGTCATATTGGGAAAGATGAACAGATAATCTAGACCCAGAAATTCAATTCTCTAATGGTGCTCAGTGAACCATTTAACTGGGTCATCTTTTTTAAAGGGCACTGTGTAGTACTCTTTAATTTGTTTTGCATACAACTGCTTGTTGTACGCTTTCTATGAGGGCTCGATATGTTGTGTGACAGTAGCTGCAGCTGGAGACTGAAGGTTCTTTTTCAACCTAGGCAGTGGCATACCCCTCCTGCCCCTGACCAGTGGCAGAGCAGTGGCTGCCTTCCAGCCTCACTGTTTTTAGCTTTTTTTGCTATTTGCAGCCATTCATGACAGCAGTGCTCTCCTGGCCAAAGCCCAGTTCCTCAACCTGAGGGCAGTGACATTCATTTAGCTTTCCAGTGGCACAGGCTAAAAGTTGTGTGCCCGAGTATGCTTTTTCTTCCTTCTTTCTTCCTTGTAATTCATGTGTTTTGATCCTATGAGAATATTCTAGCCTGTTGAGAACTTGAGTGGGAGCTGGGAAAAACCTGAACTTTGAAAATATTTGAGATTTAAAAAACCCAGCATGTTTTCCACGGCAGTGATGCCAAGGTCTTCCTTAGTTTTCACTTGAAGAAAATGTCTGATTTCCTCTTCTGTAAAGACATTGAAGAACTAAGTTTACTTCTGATTAATATGGCACTTGTATAAGGAGTTTTAGGATATCTTTTCCCTCTCCTCTTTCTACAGCTGCTATCTGCTAGGCAAGAGTTTCATGCAGTATGATGCAATCCAAACTTACAAACTTCTTTTGGTTAAGTACTCAAAGCCTTCTTTGAATAAAGTGCTGTATAGGTTAATTCCATGCAGAGGGTTTGGGAACCTGAGTATATAATGTGTTAAAATATTGGATGTGTAGACAGAAATAAATTGGCTACCTTGTTTACACACCCACAATTAAGAGGCTGCAATACTGTTAATCCATCTAAAAGTTGGAGTACTTTTTAAAAATACAGAAAATAAATCAAGCAGTCGCAAGTAGTGATGGACGTAGGAAAAAAAGTCCTTCTCCATCTCCACCTCAATTATTCTATAAAAGCTTTTTTTCTATTTTTGATAGTATAATTGACATTTATCTGCACAAGCCTACGTATACTTAACAGTCTTCTCTCTTTCTGTGGAAATTAGCAGCATGCTGCATCAAGTGTTAATATAGTGCATTTATAGTATGTACTGCTGGCTGGCTGATTGGAAAAGAACTCTCAAAATGTCACCTGCTGTGAATCAGGCCATATGCACATTGGCTACCATTGCTATATAGAGATGGAAAATAAATAACTTTATTATTGATAGAGTGTAGGAAATATCAGATGCTTTGTTTTGAAGTATTGAAATGAACAGGAATTTCTAGATTAAACCACAATTGACTCTTTAATTGTTAACTCTTAAGTTGCATCTTTCATATCTAGGTACAGGGTCACTGAACCTAGATGAAGTGCTTTCACTGAATTTTTCATTTATTTTTGAGCTAATGCAGAGGCAAGTGACTCACTGGTGCTTTACTTTAGCTTTGAAATACCTTGTTGTGGCAGTGGCTATGTATCTCATAGAAAAGTGGTCATTTATGTAAGAAAGACAGAAAATAATACGTCTAAAGAGTGGGTTAAAGAAATAGTTAAAACTAGTAATCCTTAGAAGACTATGGGCAAGGAGGAATATATCAATGATTGGAACGTAGATACTGGGAGTCTACTGAGGCATTTTAACTTGCAATTGAAAATATTTTCAGATGTTCTTATAAATTGCTATCAGATTTTTCTTAAGTACTCATGTATTTGATTTCTAAAAATGCTCTCTCCAAGTAAGGCCAAAAACTCAAGACTCTGGTAAGCACAGAACAGAAGAGCCACAAATGAAGCATCAGTGCTACTCTATTTTTAAAATGTATTTTTATGTGGAATAGATCAATTAGAATGGATCCAGCAGCTGTGAAAAAGGATGGAGTTGTGAGCATGTTTGATCTTGAAACTTGATCTTAAAAAGTCTTCATATTACTGAAAATTTTATCCAAGGATAGTAACTAAATACATGCCAATTGTGCTAGGGATTGGGTAAATTCAGGAGTCTGAATATGCTGAAATATTTACATATGAAGTGATCAAGCAGTGTTAGTGAAATAGTAGTCTTCTGGTTGTGGAACATCCAAAATTGGAGAAAGGATTGTATTTACACTGTAAATTATTCACTATAATCCCAGTTCAGCCAAATATTTGCTTATGCTTGAATTACTCTTCAGGAATGGATTTATACAGATATTTGACTTCAGTAAATGGAGGTATTTGCACTTGCTGCTGAATTAGAGCCAGAAATACCTTACATGGCTTTAATTCAAAGGTAAGGTCCTCCTTCATTGGTTCTTGGTCTTTAGAAGTTTCTAGGAGGTGAGCTCAGGAGCTACCTCAAAAGTTCTGCGATTGGGCATGGGAGTTTGTGGGCTGACATTTAGCTTTCCAGCATGCCCTGAACTAGCTGGAACAGTCCTTGAGCTCAAGAGGTGAAGATTTTTTTTTTTTCTCCATTTAAGCAGTTAAGTTTTTTCAAGTTTAAGTTTCTTAAGTTTTTTTCCAAGTTTTTTTTCCAGTTAACAAAATGAGGGCGTTTTCCAGCACTGTAGCTTTCCAGCTGATGTGCTCCACCAACAATGTGGGCTCAGGACCCAGCTAATTAGATGTAAAAACCCCCTGCAATACTTAGTGTGGATGTCAGGTGCCAGCACTGACTTCTGCTGTGTGTACCCCAGATGTTAAGGCAGATGTAGCTGACTACTGTATGAAGTGACATTAGTTAATAGTCATGTTGAGACAAACCAGAGGGTTTTTTGTCTGTTCTTCTGTTTAAATATTCTATACGTTTTTTCTTGTGCTGATAGTTCAAAATAATTGCTTCAGCAACAAAAATAAAATATTTGGGATGTATAGCTTAATGGACTGTAGCTTTAGCCAAGCCAGAAGCACTTGTTAGGCAATAAAGCAAATTCATCTTCTTTTTGGCTTCTCTAAGAGACTGAGGGTTTTTATATGGTTGTACTGACGTTTCTGTTTTATTATGACACCAGTTCTCTAGAATAAGCATTTGCAGTCCAGAGACTCCCTGGCTTTGTGTCTATAATATTTTAAGGAGTTAATCTAATCAGTAATAATGGAAATAAGCCCTATAAAAGAACTATCTACTATAATTTTTCCTGTGTTTAAACAATTCAGTTACATATACTTTTAAAGATGTGTACACTCTTAAGGATTTATCACAATTGCAGTATATAAAGAAAGAGCAACACCTCTAAGCAAAATGCGTAGTTTCTGATGCATGAAGGAATTCTGGCTGGTTGCGTAAATTAATAGCATACATACAAATGGGTGCTTAGTAGGTTTTTTAAAGGCTGTATTATTTATTCATCCAATCATGCAGTTTTACAGGAGCTATTGTTTTTGACATGTATAATAAATGGCAAATATATATTTACATGTCTGCTGAATTAATGTGTACTTAATGGTTTCTTTTTAAGTATACACTTTCTGTTCATAGCAATGTGTTTGAAGTGCTGATAGAGTGTTTGCCTCAAAGTTGTTTTCAGATTGCTGCTAATGATAAGAGAACACTGAAGAAGTTTTTTGCTATGTGACTGTTTATATGGTGTGGCATTGCTATATTCCACATTTCGTATGAAATCAGGTGTGTATAGGTCAGTTCTGTTCTGAATAAACCAATGGCCTGTAGCTTGCTGCAACCTCAGTACAAAATCTAGAATTTTTCCAAATCAAATTTTTTCAAGTGTTTACTGAAGCACTATGTTCTGCTGTAACTTAAGCTCTAGTTTTGGGTTAGGAGTTTATCAGACACCATGTGTGCAAGGGTTTGGGTATTTGTACACTGTTTTTTTCATTCTAACCCTAAATAATCTGTGATTCTTTGTTACCTCCTAACCATGTCAGTGACTTGTTTTTTTCCTTCCTTGCCTATCTTTCTCAGAAAGGTTAACTTTTATAAAGAATCAGATCAATTCAAGTGGCACTACACTGTGCTAGCACTGACCCATTTAAAAAAAAAAAAAACACTTTTAAAACTTAATTTCTATAACAAGAACAATTTTATATAGGTATTTAAGAATATTTTTTACCCTGACCATGCATGACTATTTATTTTGGCTAAGCCCATGTTTTCTGCTCCCCCCAGCTTCAAATGAAAGCGATGTTTTAAGTACTGTAAGTGCTGATCTTAAAGTAAATAAGTATTTAACGTTACTGTAATATCATTGGGTTTTAAATATGTTCAGTGTGCTTGGATGTAGTAACTCATATTTGATATTTGGGGGGGAGCTTCAATTCATTTTTATCCCCTCTTAAAATTTGTTGAAGTGCCTATTTTATAGATATCTTGATAGCTAGTTGATGGTTTGGTCGATTTGGTAGCTACACTGGCAAGAGGGGAAAATAAAAAAAGCAAGGCCAGAAGTGAGGTGAGGAGTCATGATTGCTCCTTAGAGTGTGATTACACAAGTTTGCTGTGATCAGTGATCAGCTGCTGCCTCCACTCTGGCAAAATCTGTGCTTAACATTTTGTATCTCGTTACAGCTGTATAGTCAGAGAGGGAATGCTCTGGAGAGAACATTACTGAATTTTTTTCCTTTGACAGGAAGTGAAAATCCCCTAAACTTAATTCATAGAATAATAGAATGGTTTGGGTTAGAAAGGGCCTTAAGATCATCTAATTCCAGACCTCTGCAATGGGCAAGGGTTCTTTTCATTTGTCATTTAAAATTTTACCTTTAGGGACTTCATAGTAACTTGCAGTTTGTTATGAGCTATTTCTGAGTTAATAGAAACTCAAGAACTGTTGAACTTAAGAATATTCTTGTTTTCTACACTTCATACCAGTTTTTACTGGTACAAGTTGGAGAAAAAAGAGGGGGCAATTTTTATTCAGTTGTATTACAGTTGCATATAGAGATTATATTCTTAGAGCAGCAGTGTTGCTATCCTCATGGTTAGCTTGACATTATGTCAAAATAAAAAATAAATCTGCCAAGATTCTGTCCTAACATCTCTTCAGAGTAGACTTAACTCAAGGATGTCAGCTGAGCTCTGAATAACTTTCTAAAATAGAACATCATGATTGCAGAGCTGAATTTTTTTTTTTTCCAAGTTGTAAAATAAAATATCAGAGGCCTCTGAAGTGTGTATGTGCATTTTTTTTTTCTAGGTCTTATAACACAAGTAATCTGCAGATGGATGCAATTTTTGTTTGACCTGAAGAAACTAAGGTAGTCTCCTGAAACTACTTGTTCTGGGGTTTTTTTTAAGTGTAAAAGGTTGGAAGCAGTTGACAGCAAATGCCACCTAATGTAATAACATTGCTTATATAAACTGAAAAACTGATCAAGCGAAATTCTTTAAGGATTTCCTCTTAATGTGGGAGGAAAGAATGGTGAAATATTGAGAAGTTCACACCTCAAAAGTTCCCAGGAAATCCACTGGTGGCACTGGATTCATTTGAATCTATTTGGGCAATTTGGAGACGCTCAAACATTTATTTAGTCAACTAGAATATGTTATGGTGTAAGCAGTTTCCCTTCTTTGAAGATGTCTTAGCAAAATCCAGAATGAGTTCTGAATTGGCTAAGTGGAAATTCAGGTGACAGTAATCAAATTAGCATTTTGGTAATTACGAGGGAGGAAAAAGCCACTTTTGAGCAACACTGGAAAACTTCCTGAGTGAGTTCCTTAAGGAAGGGATTTTTGTTCTTTTAGTTCTCAAGAAAGAACCAACTACTCTTTTTCTCTATAGGTAACATACTTGATGAACTTAAAGCTTCCTTTTCATAGCTGTGTGTCAAGCTTTTAAATATTTTTTTTTCTTATGGCTAGTGGGATCTTTGCTAACCATTCTGATCCCCTCACGTGTACAAGAATAAAAGCTCTTTAGGAAGAGTTTGAAATTCTCATTTGAGCTGTCTCTGAAGGAGTTAGGGGCAGAAAATGTTGTAGAACTGCTTGTGGAAAAGAAAAAGGAGAGAGGAGGAAAGTGGGTGCTTTAGTATGGTCCATAGATACTGTTGCATGTCTTGTGTTCATTAATTCCTGTAACCTTGAGCTGTTTTGTCAAGACTGATATTTGTTTACCTGAAATGAAAATGAACCATCCCATGAGATCTGCACTGCTGCTTCCATTAGACACAACCTGCCTCTTTGTTTGATGTATAATGTTTAAATTCTTCCTGAAATTGCTCCGTATTGCAGCTAACTGCCTGCAGTATTATACTGCTGCTGAGCAGGGTGGGAAGAGTCCTTCTTGAATGAAGGTGGAGACTGGAAACGTCTCTCTTCATCCTTAACCCCCAAATGAGAAATGGAGCAATATGCATTGTATAGGATTTTAAATAGGTTTTCTGCTCCCCTTTATTTTTACAGCATTGTTGGGAGTAGTGAATGTTGGTATTAAAATCTCCTTGAAGGCAAAAAGTCAACTGTGATCCCTGCATTTGCAAAGAGAAAAAGAGCTCTCCTTGCTGTGTAAGGGAGCCTAATAGATCCTACCCATGTCAGTTACCCTGGAAGAAGGCTAAATATAGACAGTGTTGATCACCTGGGATACTTTACATATTTCTGTAAATATGGACCACTCAGTCTGGTTTATTAAATTTCATTGCTTGCTTTCCTCATCTATTTGAAAACAAAACTAAAAAAACCGAGAACCTATTTTTCCCACCAAAACTTTAGACACGCATTCGTTTTGACCTTTTTTATGGTTGTTTTTAGGGTTTTTTTGGTTTTGCTTTGGTTTTGTTTTTGTTCTTGGATTGGTTTTGTTTGTTTGTTTTTTTCTTAAAAGAACATTTTATATCATAGCTCTATTTGCTTCATATTAACCAAATGCTTGATTGCTTGGTTTGGAATAAATTCATATCTTAGAGAAATTCTTGGCTTGTCCAGTACTCCAGTACTTGGTGAAACTATCACCTATTTCTGTTAGTGGAAGCCCTGCTTCCTTGTAGCTTGGATAACTGTTGAGAGTGATCTAAAAGGATGTTTTTTATGCCCTAAGCAGATTTTTTGGGTTTTTTTTTTTGTTAAGGTTGTTAAGTAGGGGATAATAGTCTATTTGTTTGACTCGGAATGAAATGCAGCAGTTTTGTAGCCATGATAGAAAGTCATAAGCAGAAAGTGGCGGTGAAATCTGAGTCAAGTGCTTTGCTTGGGAAAATTGACAGCTCTTAAACCCTTTTTATACAGTAGCTTGTTTTTATAATGCTGAAAGTGTCTCTCCATTTCATGCTTCTGTTGCTAGGAAGTTCATTGTATTTATCACAGTGTTTTTAAAAGTGAAGGAATATTTTTAGGTAATTCAGTTCTGGGCTACAGAAATATGCTAATTCTATGTATTAGAGCCATAAACTAGAGCTTTAGATAACTTTCTAATATTACTCACTCTAAATATGCTCTGGAGTTCATCCAGACCTGTCTTGGCCAGTTTATTCTCCTGGTGTGTGGTTGTTTGGTTGGGTTTGTTTTTTTTCTTTTTTGTACATGTAGGGTGTGTTTTGTTTGGTTTTTCCCCCTTTGCTGGGCATGAACCAACAGTCTGTCTCATTAAAGAAGGCCATTTATGGCGTTCACTCATGTTTTTCTGCTGGCTGATATCTTTGCATACTTGGTCCCTCCTGACTTCTACAGTTGAACGCTGGTCTTAATAAGTGGAATTTGTCTGATACTGTCACTTCTCTAAAATGCTTTGAAGCATAAGGCTAAAACAGGATGGATAACATAAATATTGTATGGAAATTATGGAAATGAGACCTGATGTAAGCAAGAAACTTACATTTTCTTTACTTGGAGGCCTATGCATACATGATTATCAAATTAATGAGTACATGTGTGTGTATTGATGCCAATGGGGTTAACCTAGCTTGTTTTAATAGAAACAATGTTACACTCATACACTGTATTTATACCCTACATAGTTACAGATACATAGTTACCTGTGAAATAGTTTGTAATCACTCACCTTTCTGTACTTTGGTTGACTAATAGGTGTGTCAAATCTTTATTTTTCAGGTCTGCCTTGAGTGAAGTTTGACAAAAAATGTTACAGCGATTTTGTCTCTGGAAATGGTTAGCTGTAGGGATTGCAATTACTACTACCTTAGCATGTTGTTTGGCCCAGAATGATGAAGGTAAGGCTTTTGCTGTGGGATGATTTTGTGATTTCATTTTAATTCCTTTTTGCCCTTCCCCCCCGTCTTCCCTGCTAATTATTACTTTAAAAAGTAATTTGATACTTGTAGGAAAGGCAAGTTACAATAAAAATAGATCTGGGTATGTTTCATGATTTTAAGCATCTGCCAATGATTACATTTTACAAAACTGTTGATTTACCAGGCAAGATAAAATCTTAGGCTATGATTATTCAGTATTGGACTCTAGCAATAAAATTTGTTTCCTCTTGTTCATTGAACAAATACTTTGCCTTTATTTGTAAATTGATGGTTACACAACTCAGAACAGGAGTTTGAGAGAGAATTATATACAAGGCTGTATACATGCCTGACCAAAGACTTGAGAAAAGATCCACAATGAGGGTCTTCTAGAGAAACAATACTTCAGAAATCCTGAAACATGGCACCAGTAGCTCATGTTCTTTCTCACAGTATCTTTGTTAGATTTAATGAACAGATACTAGAAATGTGTTCTGCCAATTATCTATAGTAATAAAAAAATGGGGGTTTTTTGTTTGGTTTTGGTTTTGTGTTTTTTTATTTCGGGTTGGGTTTATTTATTTTTTTTTTTTTAATTGCCGTCTACCAGTTTGGCTTTTTATTTTCTTTTTATACTGAATGCTTCCAACAATTCTATGAAAACTTCAATAAAACTCACTTGTGTCACTAGAAAACAGAGAAGACCTGAAAATACATATTGTTTTAAAATCAGGTCTAAACTTTTGGATGACTTAGTTAGCATTATATCTACTCGGCATCTCCACAACTTTGGAGACAGTGTGCAGACAGTATCAGGGTTTTACAAACTTCCTTTTAGTGCCTTAAGTTAACTTAATTTCCCATTTTCTGTCTAAGCCAGTGTTTCAGATGAATTTAAAAGGATCCCTGCCAGCATGGTCACATCATGATATTTCTCCTGAGTTTTGCGGGGTCCTGACTCATAGCATTTTGTTTAGCACAGAACCCACTTGCAGTTATTGTTCATGATAATGTTCTTCTATACATTCTGAACAAAGGAACCGTACTTTTCAATTAATATAAATTTGATGCATATAGTCAAAAGTATTGTTACTTTACTGGGGGAAAAAGTTCAGAAATACTGTTGCTTGAGCAACGTGCAGCACCCGAATGCAAACTTGAAGAATGAACTGATTTAGCTAAAAGTACTTCAAATTCCATAATTCCAATAAGAAAAAAATAAACAGAAATTATTTTAGACCAGGGTGGGGTACTGGTTTCTCAACAGATGCCACCCAGATAAGGAGGCAGTGCTTATATAAATGATTAGTTTGAAATATGTTTCTTGCAGCTAAATAGAATACTATTTTCTGAACTTAGATCATTTCAGAGAAGTACTTTGGCATGTCTGGGACTAGCAGAGTTGTTTTAATTTGCAATAAAATTTATAATCTGAAATATAGGAAAGATGCAATTCTTCTAGTAATTGCAATTTAAAACAGTGTAGTTATTTCAACAGTAGAACAATCTTGAATGCAAACAGGAAAAATCAATTGCAGCAGAAATTATAACCTATTTCTTTGCATCTAGCATGCAAATGATCTGGTTTTGTGGTTGTAGCTGTGTATAGTTAGTTGCATGCCTCTCTTACTGCATTTTGGTCCATTAGCTCATACTTTCCCTATTTCAGATGTTTTTGCTTGACCTCCTGAGTCATCAAATCTTCCCCAGCCACAGCAATTAATGATGTTACAAAACAGCCTTAAAAACTTTGTCAAGGACTACCTTGGAAATGGTCAGGCTGCTTTCTTCCTGTACTTATTGCAAAGCTTCCCCAGAATCTCTTTTGCTTATTTGGCTCAATACCCTTGTCTTGTAGAAATGAGACAATTTATTCCTTATTAGCTGATAGTGCCTGTGTAATCTTTAAGTTCAGGTAATGTGTTTCCATCACTGGTGTTTCTGCTTTCCATCCAAAGGAACATTTAGAGCAGTAATTCGCTCTTCTGTTTTTTGTTTGCTAAACAGGTTTCTGTAGAATATCCTTGCAATGTATGTTCTCTTTCCCCTCATGATCCAGGTAGTCCTGCTATGTCCCTCTTTTAGATAAATTTCTCTCTTTAATGTGGTTGCTGACATTTATATTTTATGTCCAGGTGATAGCCTGACAGTTCTTTATGATGCCAGCTGTGGTTTGCTGTCTTTTTTGGGGTTATTTTACTCAGTAAAGTGTATTGTGTACATTGGTGGCTGGGGCTGTGCTGCAGTGTAATACAGTTCTGTCTTTTTCTGTACCATCTGTAACTGATAAGCGTGGGCCTTTAGGGGCTTTTTTTAATTATTTTTATTTTTTTTCCCCATAGCAATGCTTTTGCCAGTGGTGTCTAAGTGACATGGAAAGCAATCTCAAATTTGTGCTCAAGTTTTCTAACCTACTAATTGGATCTTTCCTGAGAGTATAGGACTTGTTAGCAGGAGTGTCTTTGCAGGACAATTTTGTAATTGGGAAGCTTGAAGGAATACACATTACAGTTGTCATTGCAGTTTAACTTACCATGTAGCTGGATGAAAAAAAACAAATATAATTTCATTGGGTTTAGATAGAAGATATTAGATACTGATTTTTGTCCTTAAGCTAATGAAGGATCTTGAAGGGTAAATTGTTTTTTGGGGGGAGTATAGATTTGTCTGGGATAAAATATATAGCAGAGAGAAACTGAGGAAGTCACCGACTTCAGCAGGAATTGGTGGAAAACTGTGATTGTTAGGTATTGAAAATACCTCAAATCATGGTGTATGCATTAAGGTTGTGTTGAACACTAAGCACCTACAGCGTAGCTAGCGGGCTGTGTGGGACCCTCTCCAAGGTAACAGCTTGCCAGGTGAGCCCAACCATCTGCCTGGCTGTGTTAAAGAATAATCTCCTACCACACCACCCTGCTACTGGTTTTACTACTACTACTGAGAGAAGGGTACATGAGGATGGCTGGTTTAAAAGTAGGTAGGCCTCATTTGTATCAACATGAAGATTTTGGCATCAGTATCAGAGGAACAGAAACCCTTAATCCTGACTTCTTTTGGACATTGGAAAAAAACCAAAAAACCAACAACAACAAAACCCAACCCCCCAAAAAAAACAACAAAGACCCAAACCAAACCAACCCAAACTACTACATGAGCAAATACAGCTCATTTGGTTTATTTCCCATTGTCTCAGTATGCTCAGCTAACAACTGTACGGCTGCATAACTGCTAGATCTGCAGCAGAAGAGGATGATACCAAGGCTGGAAGGGCTTAATAGCAACTTCCAGGTTCAGCGTAATGTGAAACTGTAGCCTAACTGGGTTCTTAAACTGGGACTCAGACTATGCAAGGCGTGTGGGGCAGGCAGATAAAAAACACATCTCTCACCAACTTCAGTGCTTAAAAGGTGTTGAACTAATTGAGATGAAGTCCATCTATAGTTAGTGCTATCATCTGAAATGAAATAAAATCAAGGTTAGTCAGAAGGTTTACTCTATCCAAATATTTATTTCACTTCATAAGTGTTTAGCAGATGTTTGGGGTTTTGGTGGTTTAGGGATTTTTTTCTTTCATCAGGATGTAAGGAATAGCTGTCTTTATCTTTACCCTGAGTGGGAGATTGCTTTTTAAATAAGGTGTTTCTGGTGAGAAACACAGCTTTGCCACCAGGACTGTTCAGGCATACGCTCCTTCACCTGTTTTAATGTTGCATGGGGGTTCCTCTATTAGCTACTGTCTTTTATTCAGTCTAGCAGAGTCTTCTGCTACAAAAATTGAAAAACTAAAGGGCCTTACAAATCACTTCAAAAGGCTACTTTAAAAATAAAATGTTTTCAGACCTTGATGTATTACTGTTGGGCAGGAAATTAACTGAGGAGAATGCATATTTGAATACATGTAGCTCATTTATCAGTCCCTGAGCTGTATACTGTACATATCCAATGAAAGAAAAGAAATGCAAACAGGTGCTTGCCTAAGGGCTGCCTGGGAAAACCTCTGTTTTTCAGAACAGAAGTAATTTGTTTGTTTTATGGAAACTTGCTGATTTTGTTTGTGAGCTCTGGCACTTGGCTCTGCAGTAAACATAAAGGGCAAGAAAGCTAACCTTGATGTCTTTGAATTGTAGTTCAGCCATTAGTTCCTCTGAAGGGTTTAGTTCTTCAAAGTGCCACTAGCAATGCTTACAGCCTGCAGATCATCAATTTCCTTTTGGCAGGAGAAAAGTTAAACTTGTGAAATATGAACATCGGACACAAGGCTGATCTTAATGAATGTGCAAATTTTAGCCCTTGGTCTCCTGGCAGAAGTGACAGAGTACCCTGTGTGCTCTCTGCCATGGTCCTGGGATGTATGAGGCAGGAAGCCACTTATTGAGAAGTGAAAAATTCCAACATCTGTGGAACAACCAGGCTGTGACATCCAGCTAGGAGCAAGACTATTCTAGGAATTTGCCTACCAAGTTCTTGCTGCTCAGCCTTATTCTTCAGCATGTGTGGTGGTGTGTGTTGGATTGCCTGGGCTATATGTTTGCAAGCATTGATGTTCTTTGAGACTCCATGTCTTGACTGACATGAGACATCCATGGGAAAGCTGTGAATATTGTGCTTTTCCTTCAAGGGACAGGTGACCTTTCTTAAGTTGAGATTCACATCTAGAAAGGGAAGGTGTGGTACAGGGAAAGCAGAAACCCTTGTGAAAGCACAATGTCACAGCTTGTGTTCTCTCTCTAACAGTGGCTAGGACTTTGAGACTTTCATAAACTACAACTCCAATGACACTGGGCTGTGCTCTGAAGAATTAGCAGCAGTCGTGTCTGTGCATTCATATGTTGGTTTATAGCCACAGTGTGTGTGTATTAAGCAGAGCTAACCCCTGTAGTGGTAATTCTTGTGCTTTTATGGTAATATTTGAAAGAGTCTGCAGTGGAGTGATGTATCTGTAACTTTATTTGATAATTTAGTTGGTGTTTTGACGTAGTATTACAGTAAGGAAGTCAGGTTTTCTAGAATATTGTATCTGTGATGTCCATCTCATGTCCAGATTTCACAGAACAAATTTGGCATTTCCATTGAAACTAATTCCTTTTAGCCAAGACAGGTGATGCACTGCCATAATGTGAATAAGTCATTGCTTTCTCAGATATGGTAGATTTCTTCCTTAATTCTGAGGGGGTTGAGGTAGGTTTTCTATGTATAGCTGGGTACAGAGGATTGTGCTGTAATTGCTCTGGTTATTCTGCATTAAAGGTCTTCAGTCATGAATATTCTTAATCTAATTGCAAACGTATGTATTAATGTAAAGTGTGTATACACATATGCATTTTGCATCTCTTCTAAGTAGCATAAAGACATTAAATGCAGCAACCTTTCCTGCTCAGAGCTTAGTTTAGCTCTTCTGACATCTTCCCCTCTGGACATATCTGCTGAGGTCCCCCTTCTCCACATGTGTACATTCTTGATTTCAGTCTAAACAGAATTTGCTTGTTGTAGAGATAGAACAATGCAAATCTGATTCTTCAAAATCCTATTCCAAGCAATTCTTTTTGTATTTTTTGTAGTTCCATGTGTTCTGACATAGTTCTTCACAAGATAAACTCCATCTGTGCTAATCCAGTAAATCCATCTCAATTACCTGCTGAGTTGCTGTGACACATACGGCTGGATCAGCAGAATCTGTTTGTTTTGGTTTATTTCAGGTTTCTCTTAAGCATAAACACATTTGCAGATGAGTAGGTCACTAGATCAAGTAGTAAAATAGCTCATACCAGTTGACCGTATTTCTTTGCTAGGAGGCCCTTAATAAGAACCAATGTAAATTTTTATTGTGGCTATTTATCGAAATAACTGGAGGAAACCAGGCTTTGCTCTTCAAAACCAATTTCAGTAACTATACTAGTCTGACTTTCAAAAAGCTTACAGATAAATGCTACAAATGTCAGATTTCAAAATCTGCCCATGTCACTTAGTGCTATATTTTTCATATCATGGTCTACCATTTAGTTACATTGCCTACTCAACTGTAATTTGTATTGCAAATATTGAGCTAATTTGTTTATATTCACATATTGTATATGTAGCAGCAGTTTGGAAACTTAGAATTCCTGGGTGCACCATGGTAATATGGGAGGCTAGTAATTGTTTGGGGTTTTTTTCAGTAAGAGCTGACTACAGCAGACTACTTGTGCCAATAAAGAAGCTTTGAGCTTCTTAGGGTTGAGGTGGGTTGTATGTAGCCTGCAAACATAGATAGGTTCCAATAAGTTTTCCATTGCATGATTAGTTGGCTTATATACGTAAATTATGTCTTAGAAATGCAGTATTCATAGCACAAGTTTTTGTTTTGTTTTGTTTTCCTTTTCTGAAGCTTATTTTTAGATCAAATCTTTTTAAAAGTGTTTTCTTAAGATGAAGCAATAGGTCTAGAGATAGCAGCCTGAGCTGTTAGCAGTCTTCTACTATACTCTTCATTATATCCACAGGACGTGCGAGGAATGGGATGAGGTATGAATTGAAACATAGAGAAACACACATTTCTTTCTTCTTTCTTGAGGCTTTCCCTTCTTCCTGCTGGCTTGTGCTCTGGTGCACATTTGTTTCCATGCTCAGTCTTCTGTAAATACCTTTTTTCTGCATTATAATAATTTCTCCCTTATCTTTGGGGTTCACTTTTCCTCCACTAAATTTCATTACTGTCTTGGCAGGCTCCCTATTCCCTCTGGTCCTATACATAATTGTCCCTGCCCTATCACATTACCTTCCAGACACATCTCATTTTTCTTCTTAGTCCAGCAGTAAAAATTATTTTTTGAATGCTTATATGAGAATGTCACATGTTGATAAATAAACTGTGATAGAAATCATCTCCCTGTTGCTACTATGCTTCAAGTTAATCTGTTTTTAATGAGAAGTATCTGTTTAAAACAAGGCACAGGAACTTCAAGCGGATCAAAATTTGATTGGATTATGATTTGATTTTGACATAACAAGAACTGATTCATAGCTATGTCCTTTACAACACAGGTTCTGTGCATTATGAGTTGCAGATTTAGTTCTGAAGCACTTCAAATGCCCAGTTTTGCTTCAGTTCAATTAATCGGGAGTGATGCATTCTTAACTGCATCAAGAATGAGCATATGTTTTCTGTTTTATCATGTGGCAAAGACATGATTGAAGAGTGGGTTATTGCAAGGACGCTTCAAATTACAATAGTAATAAATATGAAGTTTTAGGTAATTAGTATAGAAAAAGATCAGTAGTACTGTAACTAAGTTGTTCTGATAAAAATGTATGAATTTTTTTTTTCAGAGACTTGACTTTCTTGTTGATTACTTGACAAGTGTTGACTCCTACTTAGGAAGGCTTTAAATAGGGATCTGGTTTTTTTCAGCACTTCCAGAGGGTCTAAGTTCATGTCCCAGGCAACTGTACCTCTGCTGCAGTGTGTGTAGTGGGAGCAGAATCATGTGTCTGGGCAATAATTGTAAAGAACCAGCTCTCTCAGCTCATTTTAATGCATTCATTTTACAGTAATCATTTTCAGATTACAGGATTGTTACTGTTCAGCTGTTGTCTCATTAAATATAGTCAGTGTTTTTCTTGAATAAAGCTCATGTAAACTCAGCCAGTTGATAAGGATTTATGTGGAGTGCCTGTGGTGACGAAATATCTGGGGTTTTGAACCTAAGCAAAAAACCACCAAAAGATACACAAACCAAACACCCTTCCTTTGCCACAAATATTGCTGTAGTTTTTGAAGTAACTGCAGATTGTAATTCTGCTGTCCTATGTTGTCTGGTGAATAAATGCCTTAAAAATAGTGATAAAAAAATCTGTCCTTTATTGCAGTGTATTGAGGCATGACAAGCCTTAAATTGGCGTATAGATGAATAGTTTATATGTGTAGGCTACAGTGAGCATAAATCAAATATTTAAATAATGTCAAATTATCATGATGCACCTAGTTAAGCCCCATTGCAAAGTGAAGGGCTGAAGAAGTGAAAAAGGAAATGAGGGAGAGAAGTCGTGTTCTTCAGTTGGTCTTGTAGATAAGTGAGATTTCTCTGCTGTTAAGGGCTGAGAAGATCTATATCCTAAAACCCTGATTTTCACAGAAGGATGGGTGTTACAGTCTGAGTTTGAGTGTGTTTACACACAATACCATTTCAGTTTTTCTTTGAGTTCACTAGTGATAAACATTATCACTTTTCACTTTAGAAACATTTAAATGGGGTTTCTATTCAAGGTATTGCAAACTGTCAGGCAATTTTAAACATGCTTCTGCAAAGCAGTGAATAGTTTACTGACCTTGTTTGCTATTCCTGATCCTGTACCAATATATCATAGTTTTAGTATCAGATTTTTAAGCTACTGCTTATTTGCCTGCAATATTGATGAAACATTAAATACTTGACTTTTTTTTTTTCCCCTTTATGACAGATCAGATCCTGCTCTGTGGTATTTTCTGTTGAGAAAGCTAAGTTTTTTCTCTTCATTTGCTAGAATGAGCTGTTGGTATTAACTCAGTTTTACTGACAAGAAGGGTTTTCCGTTAGCAGGATCATCTCGTTTTGGAACGTCATTGCTTTGAGCAGTTACATATAATTCTGTTACTGCCAAGTTGTTCTGTGAAATTAAGGATGTATAATGGGATGGGAGATAAATATTTGACCTGCTGTTTCAGTCTAGCATGAGACTTATTTCACAGCTTATTTCTAAACAGGGTTGTTTGAGTAGACTTATTTCTTGGGTCCTAAAGAGGAACACAGAGTTGTAAGCAGCTAGGGGCCTCCCTAACTTAAAAAATTTAATTTGAACCTCCAGATGGCTCAAACAAGGCATCTGTTATTGCCTGATGTTGCATTAATATTGCTGGAGACTTTTGTTATTTTCTTTGTAACTCATCTGCAAACTGGGCATGTTTCTGGAGGAATAGCTGGGTGGCTTTTTTTGTTGTTTTCCAAGGTGGATAACAGCAGATTAAATTTAATTACTCAAAATCCACAGTATGTTTTTTTGGCAATAATAGTGATAAACAGTAGGACACCTGACTATATTTAGGAAGCTCCAAATAAATCTCACTCACAGTTTTGATCTGTTCGGTGGACAGGCTCAGACAGCATCAGCAGTTGTATGATCTCAGTGTTGCCCATGTCCCCGCGCTGTCATCACTCAGTAGTCAGTGCAGAGAAAGAAATCCCCTCTAAAATGAAATGAGTCTCACTTCTCAGAAAATGGGGAAGTAGTTCCCTGTAGCTTAATGTTCATTACAATGTCTGTAGAATTTAGAACAAGATTTGTACTGCTGTTATTACCTGTAACTCCATGGCATCTGATGTTTTAGGTCAAGCTTTTTAGATGTATAAGGATGAGAACCAGTATCTTCCAAGTTTGTGTCATCATTTTCTCCACAGTTCAGTATGGCAATTATACTACAAGGTGCTAAATGGCTTTTTGAGCCGTTGGTAATAGACCCTTTTGTTTAGTACGCAAAGTTTTAGATACAGAAGTCAGAAACTTGAGCTCTGTTTCCCTTTGGTGCCTTTTTTTTTTTTCTTTTTAGGCCTTCCAAGTTTTCCTGTACTGTTTTTTATTGCAAAATTAATTGGAGAAAATCTTGGTGCTTTTTTTAGCTTTCTAATAATTTTAAGTTTTTATATAAAATATTTCATGCTAAATATAAAATAAAAGAAGCATTTATCAGTGCAGATGGGGAATTTTCTGGTAAGAGGCTCTAGAGAGAAAATTATGATGTTTTCCTTCTGAGAATCATCTAACTGGTTATTTGAACCCTTTTCCCCGCTTGACTGCAGTACAGGAGTTGCTCAAGGGATTTTCTTTCTTTTTTATTATTTTTTTTTCATATTGTAAATACCATCTTATTTGATAAGTATTGTGTTGTACATGAGAGGAGGACATTAGGGGAACATTTGAAGTTTTTTCATGTGTGTAAGTGCCTTCTGTGAGCTGTTCCATTGACCCTTTACTAGTTGTTTTGGGGTTGTGTTATTTTGGATGGGAGTAGAATATATATAATTTGTATTTGAACATATTTCTGCTATTTTATAACATGCAGCTGTAGCAAATTTTCATAGCCTTAGATTTATTTCAGCAGTAGACATCAATCAAATATGTTGTTTTAAAGTCTTTGTTGATAGAGATTTTGTTTACAGTTTTTTCTTCACTAACTGTCATGTTCAATAAGATATGTTTCTTATGAGACTCTCACAAAGTGTGTTTGTCCTGATAGGAAATCTATTCCAGGTCATTTAAATGGGGCATCTGCAATTCCTGCTAAGTATAGTAATACAGTATGTAAAGAAGATGCTTTCATTTGATAGAGATAGGGTTAGGACCATTAACTTGGAGTTATTTCTATGTTTTCAGTTGGGGGACACAACAAAAAGAAAATAGATGGAAAAACCTACCATAAAACATGCATCTTCTTTGCTTATCTGCGTAACAACATAGTATCTTCTGTAAAAATCATGCTGTTTCTACATGTGCAATATGGTGTGGATATGGTTTGGGAATAGTAGAGAGTTTTTGTTCAGAAATACTCTTGAATGATTTCTGGGCGAACAGATAATGAAGGGGGAACTTGAATTCAGCAAAGAGAACTGAAAAAGTTGCAATGTGTAGGTTTGTGAAGCCCATCTTTCTGGGCTGTATTAATTAAATGTTAACACCATAAAACTAAAGACAAGCCCAAGGATTTGTTTTGTTTTCTGATGCTGTTACAATTACGAACTTCTGTGTTAACAGAATTTTGGTTATCTCGCAGGGGGATGGAAGGGAAATAGAAGGAAGGTAAGAGGAGGGGGAAAAGTTGAATGATTTTAAAGTGAAAATTTACCAGTTGTCTAGAAGAAACTGAGGAATACTCTGTCACTGTGTTCACAAAGAGGCTGAGGATCCTACAGCCACAAAAAAAAGTGCTGGCTTTACTTTCACTATACTGTAACTGCCCTGTGAAATCTTTCTGGCAGTATCTCAAAGGTACATCAGTGGTGTCCATTTTTCAAATCTCAAGTGCACAACCTGCAGGAAAGCAATATTATTTTTTTCATTTAATGAGCTTTACAACATGAGCAATTAAGAAGACATAATTGAATGAAGCTAATCAGGAAGACACAGAAGCTTGCCCCTGGGATGCTGCTCAAGTCAATTGCTCCTCATATCTACAATTTTATCTGTTTAGTTAATAACACCAATGGGTATAGTGGCATGGGCTAGTGGTTTTACAGCTCCAGGGGCTTAGCAGTTTTGTTTTGGTCTTCAAGCCTTAGTGTTTTTATTCTGCTAAGGAGGCAGTGATCAACAGATAGTGAGATTCTCTGCTCGGCTAATAACATTCTGGGTGCTCAAAGAAACGTGATGGACACTACTGTATTTTAAATGTTTCTGAGTTGCTCAGTATACAAACTACAGATAAAGCCAGACATTTACAAGCGTGGTCTTCACACAGTTCCATATAATCAGTGAACCTGTTGGCTGATAATTAAAATAGTTATGAACGTACTGACATGGAAAGATAAACCGAGTGAATGGCTTCAGATAAACAACTGTTTTCTTCATTACTCAGAAATAAAACTGTAATGAAACAGAATCTTGAAAAAAATAATTTTATACTTGAAGAATATAAACAATCATAACTAGAAAATGATACTAAAAATGTCTCATAGCTGTTCTCAGTTGTTTTCTCACGGTCCTTGTGGGTAGAACTTTTGTATAATTAAATAGTAGAGGTATGAAAAGAAAATGCCTTATCTGCTTGTTCTTCCACTGTAATCTGTGGTTTGGGATTTATTTTCAATTGTGTATCTGGATAATACAAAATTAATCAACCTTTCCACTGCAGTCAGCCTGTGTATGGAGTAGAAACTGAGTACTTTTGTGTCAGGTATGCTACTTTATCAGTGCCTGCATGCTAGATAAAATGAAAAAATAAGGTTGAATGAGATTAGGAGGGGAATAGCATTTGACACTACTGAATGCTAAGAATGCATTTAATCCCTGCAGAAATACCTGTCCAATTGCTGTCTCATCTGCAGGATTATTTTCAGTGCTATCTCATAGATGGAAACCTTACAGGAAGAATTTGAAAGCTTCTCTGTATCCTTGTATTTCCAGCTATAGAGATGAAACTGAGTCCAGCTTGGGGGCATCACTTTTGCCCTCCTGCTGCTGGTCTTCATGTAGGTGGTAGGTCTAAATTTTTACTATATTTTTTGAATTTAAGAAAAAAACATTCTTTGCCCCATTCTTGCTGATGTAAAACTTCCCTGAATATGCACTGGTGTTGGACTGACTTAAGAAGTACACCTACTAATACTTGTCTCCTCTAGTCAAACACTGAAAAGTGTTTGTATGTGTGTATGTGTTTGGAGGGAAAAAGTATGATCACTGATGGGCAGAACCTGGATCTTTCTGTGGTACTTCTTTTTATAAGTGCCAGAACACTGAGGAGAACTGTATCTTTACAAGAGCAGATGATCAATCTTAATTTCTGCCATCAAGTATCCTCTTCTTTTTGGAAATGTTGATAGTCTTTGCAGAATCTGAACTTGAATTTTATGTTAATTTACTTATTATTAGCACGAGCGGTAGATTTGTTAACTTTTTAAATTACATTTCTTTGCTATTTGGTGTCTTGGGAAGCACAAAGGTACCACCACTGTGTCTTTTTTTTTTTTAGAGAAAGATATTTTTTTCTGTATCTTCAAATCTCCCAGTGATTAGTGATAGACAGAGGTTTTGGTGGTAATCAGTATGTCCTATGAGGTGTTTATTTTTGAAACTGTTTTCTAAATGAGTAAAAATTGAGAATTAAATATGAGGGTTTGGAGTCATATTGCAAGGGATATGAAATGTCTCTTTCAATGTAGCAGAAATGTATCGACTGTCTTCTTGCAATTTATCTGTTGTTTGATGATAAAGGTTTCAGACAGCAGATGTATTGTGCTTGGACTTCAGTTTCCCTAGTGTTATTAAAAAAGCAATAATAATAATAACAACAACAATAATAACAAAAAACCACAAAACACTAAAAACACATACACACGTGACAAATCACAAAAAAAAAAAAAGCTGTCTGAAGTGTATAAGTTTCTGAAAAGCCTTTTAGTGTTTAGAGCTTAGAGAGCCCACACACCAGCACCAACCACTTTGCTTAGCTTTAATTCCATGTTTTGGTGGTGCTTGGCACATCTAGGGAATCTTCTTTAGCTGAGTGCTAGTGACCGCTGTCTGTTGAAGGGTTCTGAGCCAAGGAGTCCTTTGTCTCATTTCATACTTCTTTTCTCACATAGTTTCTTTACAGAGGAGATACCTAAAACCGGTAAGTTTATTTTAATAAGGCATGAATTGGTTCAAAGACAAGCAAAAGCTGTAATTTTGACATTTACCAGACCATTTTTTAGTTAATAGGGACCAAGCTGTCCAAACGCAAGTATAAGGAAATTCTGGCAGAAGTAATAGATGATGCCATAGGTATGGCCTTTGCTATAAATTTGTTCTTTCATCTCAGACTGTAGTTGGCTTATTAAATAGATGCTTGTCATGGTTTAAGCCCATCCACGTGGTCGCTCTCTCACTCCCCCCCCCCGTCACCGAGTCGTCCCCCCGCCCAAGCTCCTGGAGGGATGAAAAGGAGAA
>JANHGB010028371.1:17584-40887 GCA_026283785.1 Coracopsis vasa | reverse complement strand
CCTTTTCTGTGGTGTTGCAGGTGGGGTTCCCCGAACTCCAGTCAGGCAGAAGATGAAGACCATGTCCAGATCCCTACAGATGCTCAATGTAGCAAGACTAAATGTAAAAGCTCAGAAGCTTCAACCTGATGGTGAGCCACCAACAGTGAATGAGAAGGTTCCATGGAAGCTTTCAGCAAAAAGATTGAATGAGAAGGTGGAAGAAAAGGAAAAGGCGCTTAAAATATCAACAGGTGTGTACTGAATTTCAGTTCTCATATTTATAGGAGCTTATTTGGGATTTTTATGGAAGAGAGAGAAAAGGATAATAATTGGAGTATTAGGTGCTAGGGGGCAGATCAGTGTGTGGGTTTCTGTATCTTCAGCTTGGCACAGAGTGGTTATTCTTTTACACCCTTCTCCAAGGTAGTTTCTATGTTTGTTTACATCCTAGTGTCCCAACTAATCCTAGGGTTAGTTTCTTGCCTTTTCTCCATCTGAAAAAAGCAATAAGGAACAATCTTTTTGCTTTTTATTGTTAACCAGAAGTAGTAGAGGGAAGCACCCATCAAGATGTAACTCAAAATGTCCTGTTTAATCATCATGCAGAAATAAAGGACATTTCTTGACTGCTGCAGTAGCCCAAAAGCTTGCTGATCTACTAGGAGCTAAGCTTGCCATTTGTCATGGGTCTGAACCTGGGACTTTTTCTGTTGTTGTTCTGTGATCTGGATGCATGTTTGCTGGTGAAAACCTTTGGTGACCTCCTCTGTTCTCTTCTTCAGCTGGAATGAGTATTTCATCAGTAAGGTAAATGGTGGTGAACAGGATTTGAATTAACTTTGACCATTTCCCTTGCAGACTTCAAAACTGAGGAGGAACTGCAGTCCCATTTAATTGCAAGCTACCAGAAGGCTGTTGCTGAGGGAGTTCTTTCATCTGTGTGTGCCCAGAATATGATCATGGCCATTAAAAGGTTCTTGAAAATACAGGATGCCGAAGAGAAAGAGGTAGGTAAATGCCATATGGGTTGTTACTGGTCTAGAAATTAAAGTTTTTACTATTTCAAGCTACTTTTCCTTCATGTTACCTGAAGTTTTTATGCACAGTTGCACATAGTCAAAACCACTGCTAACTACTTCTATCTGTGCCAACTCAGTAGTGAAAATACTGTAGGTAGCTGTAAAGAACACAGGAAAATCCAGTTCAGTTACTGGCTTACCCCTTTGGTAAAGATTTCAACAGATGTCTTTCCTTGACCTGATTCTGAATTCTTAACAATCTTTAACACTAGTTATAGACTTAAAGTGACTCACTGAAAAATTAGTAAACTTGTGAGTAATTGTAAAAAATGCTATGAAAACCAAATCCATAGGCCTGAAGTTGCAAGCAGCTGATTTTGAGGTAGAAGTTGTTCCATGTTTCATGTCGTTGTGACTTTGCTGCTGAAGGAAAAAGAATTCCTTTCCTTGAAGGAGAAGTTAAAAATGAAGCTACTCCCAAAAGACAGGGAACTGACTTAAAGTTTTTGCTGTAATTATGTATATCTGCAGGTGGCCTGTGTGGAAAGAGTCAGAAACCATCTCCTGAAGACCAGCAAAGTGCTTAGGCAACAGCATGGCTCACAGAAGGAGGCCAAAGTCAGAGAGTATGAGATGCTCTATTTACTTCAACTGCTGGGATACTGTGGAGTTAGTTAGCAATTTTTATTGGTGGCTTTTTCTTGTGCAAGTGGAGAAGTATTTAGATGGGGTAAATTCTTCAAGGAGAATCCCTGGTCACAGTAAAAACACCTCATTAAATTCAGATACACATGTGCTGTGTGCTAAGTATTGCAGCCTATATCTGAAATGAGGCATCTCCCCTGCCACCAAAATGAAATGCTAACCAAATTATGCTGTCAAAAGGAGCCACTTCCCACTGCTTTTTTGAGCACAACTTTTGCAGTAAATATGCTGTTTCCACCAGAAAAAAGGCGGTATATGATATCTGTTTTTTTCTTAGGTGCCGACTTCAGGTATTTTTACGCCTCGAGTTATGTCTTCAGTGCTCTTCACTGCAAAGCAACACAGATGAAATGGAGCAGCTGTTAGAAGAGGCAAGTAAATTATAGACTAGGTTGTGTTTCTGGATGGCACTAGATATGCAGACCTGGACCCTGTAGTTTTTTCCTTGATTTTACTGTAACACTTAATATTGCTTGCTCAAAAAATTTGGTATTGCAACTGTCACAACTTAATCCATTTTCCCACTTAACTTTCTCTTCCAGATGACGGATATGCTGCGCATTTTGTGTCTCACTGAAGACTCGGGGTATCTTACAAAGTTTCTAGAGGAAATATTAGAATTGTAAGTTCTTCAGTATGGCTTAAGTGTTACTGGGGATTGGTTTTGGTTGGATATGTTCTTTGAGTAAACAGCAATCTGCGGCTTTGATTTACTGCATCTTGTAATTGTCAAAAGTTCAAACATGTTCTGTTTGTTATCCTTGATTAAAGAAAAAGTAGCTGATAAGTAAACTAATGAAAAAAAAAACCTATTTGATTTTTCAGTTTGGTTTAATTGACATTTGAGAACAAAGATTTAGTACAAACCTTGGGATTGAAACACTGAAAGTTTTGTGGGGGATTGTATTTGATGTGTGTTTTTTGACGCTCTAGGTATATGAATTCAATGCCAAAGACCCTTGGAGATATTTACTATGGTCTTGGTACACAAATACCCCCAAAGCTGGCATCTGTTCTGCCTTCAGACTTCTTCAGTGATGACTCCGTGACTCTGGATAGCAAATCTCCAGGCCTTCCACTGTCTTTATCATCTGCCTTAACTCCCACTGCTGTTTATCTGGCCACTGAGAGTGATCAGCTGGAGGAGCTGCGCACCAGATCTGCCAAAAAGAGAAGGTAATTCTGAATAGGAAGCAGCTTGTTGCAGCCTGGGCTGTGGCTGAGGAGTTATCTAAACTACAGCTCAGATATCTCTGTTTCTGTTGCTGGATAAATGGTTGGGGCAAGCTGCTGATGGCTCTGCATTAAGGGCTCCTATTTTTCATTTTAACTTGCCATGGTTGACTATATGAAAGTGTAATATTGATTCTGTATGTGCAGCAGAGTTTCTGAGCATCTTCCATGAGAGGATGTCCTACTGTGCAGTAGATGACCCCTATATTGTTAAAACTGCAATTTACTGTAGATCTCTATGTTGGGGACCCTAAGTACCTTTTTGCAAATGGTGAAATGAGTTTTAATACCAACATTAATTTTAGGTATAGCTCTCCAAATTGTAATCATCTTTCAGTGTTGTAACATAAGTAAGGTATAACCTGAAGTCTGAATTTAGGTAAAGACTTCCTATCTCTAGAGTCAAACCTAAATTGTTATTAGGTTGATAACTGTGCTTCTGATCTTATTTTAACTTAAGCTTTTTATACTCTCTAAAGGAAAAATGTGTTAGCCAGACACAGGAGCATGACAGAAGCACCACAGAACTTGCGTCAAATTGAGATTCCCAAGACAGCCAAGATTCCCATCCGAAAGGTAAAGCCCTTCCAAAGGATTGTGTGTGGTTTGCTTCTGTCAGGAATGCAGCAACATTGTGAAGTGATACTTGAGTGCAAAAACACTTGCTCTGCATCCATTTAACCAATTGTCCTGTATCAGCTGTACAGAGACCAGAATTGTTTTGAAGGAGGAATTAGTGTGGTTCAGAGCTTACAGCTAATATTCATAATAAGTAAACATAACGTTACACTTCTGGTGAGGCTAATGTATGCTTCTTGTTTCAGGAGAGCTTGCGTTCCTACCTTGCCTCTGAGAAGCCCCAGCAGATGCCTTCATTGCAGAAAGAAGCTGTGAAAGGTATATTGACTTCTAGCTTTGCCATGGAAAGGTGTGTCTTCAGCACATATTCTCCCTATAAATTTTAGTGAGCCATGATGGAGTTATGCTGAAGCATGCTGGAAATATGGATTTGCTCAATTCTGCAAAAACTTTGGGGAAGAATAATGGCTGTATTCTGTGCGTGCTCTCAGTCATGTATCCTGAAAAGAGAACCTTTCCATTCCTCCTTGGATCTTGCAATTATTTCAGTCTTCTCTGTCCTGTAAAGAAAATGAGGACAAGAGTGAACTCCTGTGTCTGGAAACAGGATATCTCTATCTGGAAAGTACTTAAAATTAAACCCCACATGTTCTCTGAACCAACATGTGCTTCAGTTGAGATTTTGTAGCTCACTTAATGTTCCTCCATATGGGACACTGACTGGCTGCTTTTCCTGCTATGGCATCTGCTTATTGCTGGAATAATGCAACTTTGTAAGACAAGTCCAGGGTGGATTCAGAGGAGTATGTGTTCCAGTAGCAGAAAAACAATTTTCAATGCTTTTTGGCCTCTGAGAACTTGTTTTTCTGTTCCCATCTCTAGTGCCTGACAAAATTACCCTCTGATTTTCTTTTTCCTCTTTTTCCCTGTTTTTACCCTTTTAATCTGATAATTTCTTGCTTTGTCTTGTGTCACAGAGGTTACGAAGGTAAGAAGGAACCTCTTCAATGAAGAGATACTTTCACCATCAAAAAGGTCTATGAAAAAGATGCCTAGAAGCCAGTCAGTATCTGCTGTGGAAGGCTTAAGATACAAATGCAGTGATGAAGGCACTAAAGGTAGGACATGACTGGCACGTGTAGGATTGTTGTGGAAGAGCTTTTCCTAAAATCCCTGGTTTTGCATCCTCAGTTCTATGAAACAATCATGACATGTTTTTAATGAAGGAGAAAATATTCTAGATCATTGCTGTGATGGTTGGAAGGTGAATGGGATGGTTTTGAAACCAAAACCTATTTTTTTTTCACTGAGTTTCCTGTGTCTCAGAACTGATGTCAAAATGCTTGGTTAAAAAAGGATCTCTAAATGAAAGGTGAAGAATGAAAATTACCTCAGTAGGTTAATTATGTCTGACACAAAGTACTGATGATAATGCTGCGGGAGTGGGAAAGAAGTGTAGACACTGGACCCTGAAATAATAGCTTATGAGTGCTGGGAGAGTGACGCACAAGGATCCTATATTGGCTGTCATTCTTAAACTGAAACCTAGGCAAAGCTATTTACTTACTTGTCCTAACTGCTTTATAACTGGGTGATGTTACAGCTCTTGCTTGATTTTTAGATCATCGCAAGCTATTGACCAAAAGAGTTGCGGAAACACCACTACATAAGCAGGTCTCCAGGAGACTACTACAGAAGCAGATCAAAGGCCGGTGAGTAAGCTCCTCCTGAATTTCTTCAAGTACTGGATGTATAAGTAGTGGCTGCGAGCACAGGGACTGGGTATCTTCTTTGTGATCAAAGTGTCACCTTCACTTAAGGTAGTAAGAGTACCAGTGAAGGATACGTTCTGTTGTCTGAGTGGGGAGAAATACTGCTTGACTCATTATGTAAGTCAGGCTGCTTTAATTCCTGCAGCTAACTTTTGTTTAGGCTCAGTTGCTGTTTTGAGGGCTTCTGAAGAAATGGCCTGTGCTGTGTTTTGCGGACTCTGGGCTGAAATTCAGCCTTTGCTTCCATGTGGTGCTGTTCACTATACAGCTATTGAGCTACCCATACTCAATCCCGTGTAAACAGGAGGCAAAGTGCTTACTAATTTCTCACTTAGAGTAACCCACAAAGCAATACATCAGCGTAGAATAGAATGTACTGCTTTTCGGCCTGTGTGAAGTTCTGGTTTTGTAAGTGTGAACAATATGCCAAGTCCAAAATGTTTGCTGTTTCTCGAGGTCTTCTGATCCAGGTTGTGACACTGGTGTCGTAGAAGAATCTCCAGAGAAGGCCATAAATGGTAAACACTATTTTTTTAACGTAGGTGGCTTTGCTGTGTTGTAGTGTGTAAGCTAAAGGGATAGTAACTCTTAAAGGAAAACACATGAAGGACTTTGAGGGTGAACAAGATTCTGAGCTGCTGTACTTGCTGTCAAACCAGCACATGCAGGGTTTTTCTTGATGTGTCTTCAATGTGGTGTGCTGTGACCCTAACACTGCTCCGATTTCTGCTGAAATAGCCACTTGGCTCTCTGGAGTGACTGTTATGTTGGCTACTGCTGTTTCTTGTCCCCAGAAAGGAAGAAAACAGCATGGCTGAGCAAGCAGGAAGATGAAATTGCTAATGAAAAGAAACAGGAGAATTAACTAGTTGTTTAACCTGGATGTAACTTGCATTGAACATGGCTTTTCTAGCATTGCTTTCCATATAATTGCTAGAGAGGAATGAGAGTTATCATGACTTAAAGGAGGAAGCATTATGATGTGAAAGATTTATATGCATTAATATTCCAAATCTCGTGGAAAGCTGAATCTTTCTTTGCAATGCTTGCCTGTAAATGTGGTATGTGAAATGCATTTCTTTGAAATGCTAGCCCTGCATGTGATACATAGCTGTATGGAAGTTTCTTTGTGGTGTGTTCAGTTACAAACTGTTCCTGAAGATGTCCTCATTGTTGAGGGAAACAGAAGCCTCAATCTCCAATCTCCTTACCTTTGCAGAAGCAGGGTTGAGAAGAAGCCCACGCATCAAACAGCTCTCTTTGAATAGGACCTGCTCTGGGGTTTTCTATTCCACTACACAGCCCAGCTCACAAAATTCACAGCTTGTCCATCAAGGGCAAGAAGAGGAGAGCTCTACACTGCAGGATGTAGAAGGTACTGAATAGGATTTGAGCAGGCTGGTGTTGCTGGTCTGAAAAGCTGGCATGGATAGCTCTGATTCTGATTTGATTTGGCTCTAGAAGAGATTGCAAGAAGCTCAGATTTATCATGTAATATCTTCTGTAGACAGAAATTAATCCCTAGTAATTTTTTAAATTGGAAATCTGAATTTGGAGGATGATGAGGCAGCTATTCCTATGGGGAATACACTGCCAACTTAAGAAACCAAGTCAGGTCCATCTAACTGATGATTGTCAGTCTGCATTCCTCAAATGCAGTGAAATCCCTGTAAAATATGGGACAGAAATCCTGAAGCTTTCTTTCAGTCTACTCTGTGGTAGCATAAAGCAATGACTGATGGGATCTTCTTTGCTGGCTTTCTCAGTAGGATTATCAGCTATACATGGTGACGTTTAGTTCTTTGTATTGTACTCACTAGAATCCTTAGTCACAAACCAGAACTTTAAGGTACAAGCTGTAAATACCATTAAGAAGCTGAGCTACTTTGGACTTAATTTTTTTCTGTTAGGGCACTTTTTTTACAGGTGAACATCAGTTTCATATTGGAAAATAACAGTAATTCTGAAGGAGCTTTAACATCTGGCTAGAAAAGAACATGCCAGGGCTATAGGCTTCGTGCATCACTTGTCCATGCATCTGAAGTGATTGTGACAATTGTTTGTGGCAGGTTACTTGGTGTTAGTTGAATTGTACTGTTCTACTTTCTAGGCATTCAGCAGCATTCACAGAGTGCCCCTGTCCAGACCCCCAAGAGGTTTTTCTTTGGTGCTGTTATTGACACGTGTAGTCCTGCAGCGAATCCTTCACCTGGAAGGAGAACAAGAAAAGATTCCTTGCACTCAGAGGAGCTGACTGCCTGTCAGGTAGAAACACCTCTCTTTCTATCCCTTTTCTCTATTCATGTTTGCTTCATGCATAGCTTCAATTTAGTGTTTGTTAAGTCTAAATGGTTTTTGTTTTAAATCTTGAAGTAAATATCAGGAGGGGTAGATCATACTGCTGGAATAGAGCAAGCCTGATTCTTTCTTTATTTATTTATTGTCCCCTGCAGACTCCTAGAAAAACGCCTCATAAACCTGCCCAGAAGCCAGTGAATTCTGCCAGTAAGCTGCCAAGGAGATCACCTCGCATCCTTCACAGGACACCACAGAGGATGGAGAAGACTCCTGGCAAAAGCCCAGCTGCAAAGAAGACTGCAGTTAAGTGTTTGGGAAAGTACTTTTCTCATCCTGCACAAAGGGTCAAGTCACCATCTGTGTTAGCTGAAAGCAAGAACATTCACTTACTGCAAGGAACTTCTGAGGACTGTTCTTCAGCAGAAGGACTTTCCCCTCCTTGCGTAGAGGCTGGCTTACACATGCCAGAACATGAAGGATTCACAGGGCTCAGTGCCTCACTGTTATTTTTGAGAGATTCAAATCCAGCTGCGTCTCCCCCCTCTGCCATGCAGGAAAGATGTTCTACAGAACTACAAACTCCAAGACGTTCCTTGAGGTACCTCTCAAAATTAGCATCTCCAGTTGGTACTTGGAGGCAAATCTTCCCAAAGGAAATTGAGGTGCAGTCAGATCCATTGTCTCGAGCAACTAAAAGTACTCCCAGAAAACCTGAAGATCCAGGTTCAGAATTATGTACCAGCCCACCAAGTACAGAGATAGCACAGCTTGCTGTGAGGTTAGAGCCTCCCTTCAGTTCTCTCGGTGAACGCTCCATGGACACTACGATAATATGCTCTCCTTCCCATGTGGAGGCTAGGGAATCTGACTGGGAACTCTGTGCATCCAAACCATATTCTCAAAGATCTCCAGGTATTGCTGGCACTCCACTGAGGTCTCCGCTTCACATATCCAAGCAGGCCAAATGTGAACTGAATCCTGGAGGAGAGAATCTCACAGTTGCATGTGCATCACCTGAAAATAAGGACAATCATCATGACAGTGGTGGTAACTCTTCTGTAGAAAGCCTTCAGCTCTGTCAGTTCCAAGCTACTCAAAATACCCCTGTATTAGAGACAAATAAACAGATGGAGGTAGTGTCTCAAAAGTTTTCTCCAAGACAGGACTCTGAGAACTTGGAGAAGAATCTGTCTCCAAAGCCTTCTGCTGGAGAGCAGGTCCGTGCACAGAATGCTGAGAGAGAGTGTGAGCAATGGTTTAAGGAGGAGAACTCCAGCGCAAACACCCGTGAGTCCTTCCTAAGTGATTCTCAAACAGTTAGTGAGGACTTGGAACCAAAAACCTTGAGAGAAGAATACACGGGGCTGAAGGCTCCAAGACTTAAGAGACACTCTAGGTTTGCCCTGAATACTTCACCTCCTATGCCAAAGTCTCCTCCTGCCTATTCTTTGCGCTGCACTGCAGACAGGAGGCAGCGGGAAGCGGCAGCACGGATGGGAAATCCTCAACTTCTAGCCAAGTTCTCCACTCCTAAAAGTCATTGCAAGCTGCCTTCTGCTAGCCCACCAACCTACGAAGTTGAACTTGAAATGCAAGCTTCAGGCCTGCCCAAACTTCGCATCAAGAAAATTGGCTCTTGCTCATCATTGGAAGTTCAACCTGAAACAAGTGCCAGCAAACCCAAGGGAGGAGAAAGCCCCTTTGGTGACCTGGCTGGGACCTGGTGTAGCAAGCATCCGGGAAAACTAGCAGCTGCTTGTGTTTCACCATCCTGCTTCCGCTCTTTCCACAGTACACCTGGGAAAGGTGCAGGACAGACCTACATATGCCAGTCATACACCCCAACAAGCTGTGCCTCTAACACCTCCCCATCCCCCTTGGAAGCTGGGGTTCCCTGGACACCATCTCCAAAGCAGAAGGGGAAGACTACCCCTGATGCTATCAATGACTGGCCTCGGAGAAAGAGAGCAGCAGGCAGCACTGCTGATGTTAGCTGTGCTCAAAGCGAGAGGAATGCTGATGAGTGGAAAATGATGTCAGCAGTCAGAGAGGTGAAGATCTCAGAGCACTGCAGCAGCAAAGGAGCAAATACTCTTGAGGAATTTGAGGTGGAAGGGGTTTGCAGGCTCCAGGATCTGGCATCTCCTGGTGACTCTGAACCCAGGGCTGATGAGGACTCTGCCAAGGGAACTTTTGGCCTGAAAACGCGGAAGCGGGTCTTAATGTATGTGTCGCCAGAGAAGGAGGAGAATCAGGATGCCAAGAGACCTTGCACTGATAGGTGTAGTATGGATCTCATTGGCTTTCCCTCAGATGATGGCAACAGAAGCAAATTGAGGATGGACTCTGTGCTTCCTGAGAAACCAGGAGCATGTGCACTCATGACTCTTGAGCAGCACAGTTGCATAGGGGATGATGATGTCTTCCTTTTGTCAGGTAATTCAGTGGCATGAGTGACCCTTTGTTGAAATTGAGATGGTTAAAAATGGGGGGTAGACAAAAACAAGAGCACAGTTATTTTCTGTCTGACTAACTGAGGGAGAATGTGGTGGAGGGGCAGAGTGGCTTGTAAATAACATGGAAATTAATGATGTGGAGAGGCAGACTGGATGTGATGGAGTATTAATGATGGGAGACAGATCAGAGAAATAAGAAGGAGCAGGAGGCTGGAGGAGTGGAAAGGAAACTTTGAGAACTTGGGGAGGGAGGATCCCAATTGCATTCAACTGTCAATTTATGTGGGTTTGTGTTGATGCTGCTAGCTGTTTCTGCCCAGCATCCAGCACTGAAACTGACTGTCTTAAGCCTAAAGTTTGGCTGCTTCAGTATAGACTGGAGCCTTGCTGGGTGAGTCCTGTGGATGTTGGTATTTATTGGTGCTTTCTGTCTGCCCGTGGTGGCAGGCCCATTGGAAATTGGTATCAGAAAAGATTGCCTTGCTAGCAGTTGTGTTGCATCGGTTGGTATTTAATCTTAAGGTACCTCTTTGCTTTTGCTGTGGGTACAGATGATGCAGCTGACCATGGTGAAACAGGCTGTCTCTGCTCTCTAAGCAAGGCCCTGTGAATTTCAAATACTTAACCCAGTATTGTTCTAAACCTAAATGTTATAAGGGACTACAGCAGATATTGTTCTATAGTCACTGCATGCCCTGAAGCTTCAGTCTTTTGTTTCCTTTTTCAAGGGAAGGTTTGTATAGAGGCAGTCTTAGTCACTCAGCAGATATCACTGAGAAAAATGGGCAAATGTTAAAGCAATGTTAGTCCATATTCAGGAGAGGAAATGAGTGGTATTTAGCCTCAAGCTAGTCCTGTAGGAGCTAATTCCAGGCTGCTCTTTACCTTTCTTCATGCAGAAACCCACTCTGCCAGCCTAGATTTTCTTTCAGATAAACTGAGTATCACTTGTAGTGATGGAAGTTTTGAGGCAGAACTATGTCTGTGCATGAGACTGATCTGACAGCACCCTTAAGTTGTCAGTTTGCTGCAGCATCTCACTGTGCTTCTCCAGGCTCAACCCCACCAGTGAAGAGCACGCTCTCTGCTAGCAGCCTTGTAGCACTGACCCAGTCTCCACTGCTTTGCCAGGGACAGACACCACCGCCTCGGAGGAAGCGTGTTCAAGGTAACCCCTGTGCCATGAGGAAAGGCAGTGCTCTCTGCCTGCAGCTAAATGACAATGTCATTTCAGTGTCTCCATCTTGCATGCTTCCAAGAAGCTTGGCATGAACTGGGAAGTTTGGGAAGGAGGTAGCGGTGAAGAAAGAGTAGCTTAGTAAGAAGTGCAGCTTACCGTTCTTTGTATCCAGTTGGTATTTCTTGGAGTCACCAGTAAACTTGGGCAAAGTGGAACTTTAATTCCTTCTTTCTATTTTGTAGAAGAATCTGATGCCTTCCAAATTGCTGCCAACCAGGAGCTGTCTCCATTCCACATCCCGGCTTTCAGGAAGCGTCCCCTTAGCAGGACTTACTCACGGAAAAAGCTGCTCAGCTGAAGTTTGGAGCCAGAACAGTATGGGAAACTTTGCATTATCCCGGCTGTACAACGTGCTTTATAAGGACCTTGTATTTGGTGCTGGGCTTGGAGCTGCCTTGTGTTGGTAGGAGACTAGATGCAAGCATATGGCATATGACAGTGGAAATAAGGACCACTCCAGAAGTGTGGTGTACTTGAATTAGTTTTTACCTCAATTACAGCATCTCTCCATCCAGTCAAAGCCTAGCTAGGTCTTTTTGGCATTTCTGCGTGTGGTAGCTGAGTTTTGCAGTGAAGGTTTAATTCTGCCAAAGAGGGAGAATTGTCACTTTTCTACAACTTCCTTGTGAAATAAACTGATGTGAATTTGCATTGTGTCACTTAATCAGAAATCTGCCTTTAGCCCAAGTGATGGGTAAGGGATTGGGGCTGCAGGAAGGATGTTGGTGGTGAGTGGGTACAAAACAAGCTGCATGCTCCTGCTCTGTATCTTGTCCTGACACTTACTGGATCTCTCTGTTAGTTGCTGAGAGCTTAGTGGGAAAATAACAAGCAGATGAACTGCATTAATGAGTAAATTACTCAGAAATACTTGACAAATGCCAAAAGAGTACAGAGGAGAGGAAAGATAACAGCTGGGAATAGGGAAGAGGAGGAGGATTTTGGGTTTTCCCTCTTTGTAGATCATGCATGGTTTGGTGTATGAGCTCCTGGTCACAGCTGGGTAAGCTGGTGCTGGTGGAGTTAACTGCATTGTCCTTTTCTGCATATTGCAGTGGGCCAGAGTTGGGTGGAATAACAGGAGATGACATGTCAAAGACTGTTCTTTACCAAACTCTGTCACTGATTAAATAGTGACTCAATTGCCTGTGACATGTGCTTGTGTTCTAACCCCATGAAGACAGCAGAAGCTGTGACTGTGCTCAAGATGCAGCCTAAAAGGGGCTGAAATTCTGCATTACTTTGGAAGGGCTGATTTTTTTTCCTCTTGGGATAGTGACCTGTTTGTGCATGGCAGGATATAGGGGAAGGCACCCCACTCTGTCTAGTGGATGCACAGGTTGCGGAGAGCTATGAAGATAGTGTGAGGTCACCCTAAAACCTAAGGTCACCATGGCAATGCAGAAGTTTGTTACCTGACTTTGGGGGGCTTAGATGGTATTGATTGGAATTTGCTTCCTGGAAATACTATTTCTGTGGGTAACCTAACTTTGCTGAGAGGGGAGGAATGTTGTGATTACCAGTGATTGTTTTGCTTGTGGGAGAGATGCACTTGCTTCAAGGATGAGGATGGATACACAAGCATAGAGCTCCAAGATTACTACTTACAACTAGCATGGATTCTTCTTTTACCTACTGGAGATCTTTGTTTTCAACAGCAGGAAATAAAGCCTCTCATCCACACAAAGCCCTCAGTAATGTCCACCCTCAAAGCAAGATAAAGTATGTAGGAGGAAGATCAGAAGGTGGGTCCTACTTCAGATGTTGGCTTTGAACTTGGTGTGTGCTACTCCTCAAATAGTGGTTGTGGCTTGGGCTGAAGGAAGGAGCTGGCTGTTTTGGGATCAGGTAGCCAAGCTGCTGTTTCCCCCCTTAAAGTGTGGACCTTGGCTTTCATTTCTTGCTCTGCAAGGGTTAAACTTAAGTCCCCCTTCCTGAGGTAGATGGTGTCTGTGTTAAGTTGCAAGATTGTATTTAATCTCCCTTACATCCAGCCTGAATTTTTTCCTCAAAATAGGAAACATGGCTTGAAGTAGCTTATAGGCTGCAACATCAAGACATAGCCAAAACCACTTTTATCCTGGATGCTTCAGACACTGCTGCTGCTGCTGCCTGGAGATGCTTTTCCTGCAGCAACATGATGTAGAGAGCTGACCAGCTCTGGCTGTGACCATTTACAAAGCTGGTATTTAAAGTTTAAGAAGACACTCTGACAGCAACCTAGTTCCCTTAAATTAAAATCCTTTCCTACATACCTGGAGTAAGTGACCAGTTAGGATCATTAAGGACCCTCTGACAAGTGGCTGCTTCATAACACTCTGCTTTATTAGAAAAGTTACAGTAGAAATGTAAAAAAAACCCCAAATTTGCTACAAAAATCTATGTACAAGTTCTGCAGGAGTGCAGAGCATCTCCTCTGAGGCTGCAGAGGTTTCCAAGCTGTAAACATGTTTTAGTGTTAGAGGCCAGGGTGGAAGGTGTCCATCTCCCACTTCCCAGTGTTTAAGCTGCTGAGCGTGCAGGGAGGAGAGGTGTCCAGGCAGTGCTGTCTTGGATGGGCAGCAATGTAGGCTGATGGTCCCACACCTTATACGCTTCCCTCCTGATAACAAGTGACATCTTCTCTTCCTCAGGCCTCTGAAATGCAACAGGTCTGTAGCCAGGGTGGCTCGAGGGGCAGGAAGCTCACGTCAGCCACATCCCCTCCTCCCTGCCCCGCGCCAGGTAAGCGTTCAGGCTGTACCTAGAGTGGGTTTTTCCTCACGTCGATCATGGCTGGGTGGTGAGGCGCTGCCGTCAGGCTGGCTCTGCGCAGCTCCCGCCGGGGCTTGGAGGCAGGAGGGAGGCTGCGGGGCGGGTGCACCTCATGGGGCTGCCCTGCTCTCGGCAAGTGCTCTGCATCCCTCTGCCGAAGGTCCCCAGGGCCGTCGCTGGGCAGGGAGGAACGTCTCCATGTGGATGGCAAAGGCGCGTGCACCAGGTCCCTGCTCTCATCCCTGACCCGATGGCTTTCTTCAGTGATAGCCAGAGGCATGGGCTGTTCCCCGAGGCTGGATTCCTCACAGGTCCCGAGTGCAGGGGGAGCTCTGTCCCCAGCCCCATGAATGCTTCTCTCCATCCCTGCTGGGAGGTAGTAAGGGTACACTGAGATGAGTATCCACATCTCTACTCTTCTCATCAAAGTACCTCCAGAGTGCTTGCTCAAGGCCAGCAATGATCTGCACTGCTCCTGACTCTGCTACAAGCTCTTGCTGCCAGGGAAAGGGATTTAAACTCCCCTCCTTTTAACCTGGTAGGAACAGCAAAGCCCCAGCCTGGCTTTCCTCTCACCTTTGGTCTGCCCAGGATGGACACTCATGCTGTTCAGCCTCTGGTTCAGCTCCTGGTTTGCCCACATATAACGGCTCGGCTCTTTCTCCAGCACCTGGATCCTTGCCTCATACTGCAGCTTGCTGCTGGCCAGCCCCTCATCCATGTGCTCTACAAGGGAAAACAAGGTCAGTTCGAGCCCAGTGAAAGACAGAAGCAGCACCACTGCTGTGTCAGGAGCTGGGTGGTTACCACGGCTCTGCTGGAGCAGTAACTGCATGTTCTGCTCGTGCTCCTTCTGCTGCAGGGTGAGCTGCCGGTCCATCTCCAGGCGCTGCCGCTCCACCGCCGCCTCCAGCCAGTACACGAGCTGCTGCTGCTCCTCCAGCTGCATCTCCAGCTCCGAGAAGGCGATGTGCTGCCTGTGCTGGTCCTCTCGCAGTGTCACCACCTGGCCAGGGCCAACAGCAAGGAACACCTCAGCTCCTTCAGAGCCTAGGAAGGCTTCCTGCCCCACCGAGCCTCATCCAGTTAGTTGCCTGGTACAGGAATGAAGGTCAGTAGTTCTGGGATGTCACAGCTGCCCCAGGAGGGAAGAAAAATATGTGGCCACAGTGACATGGCAGAGCCACTGCAGGGATCCATGAGTCCTAAGACTAGTTAAGCCCCTCTTCCAGGGGTGGGCCATTTGGGGGATCACAGTGCTATGGCTTTGTGGCCTGACTTTACAGGGCAAAAGAGGGCAGTTGCGTCCTACCTTGTCAAAGTACTTGCAGAGCAGAGCTCGGGTCTCGGAGGAGGAGAGATAGCTGAGCTTGGCCATGAGGTTCATCTCACACTGGGACAGCAAGCTGGCTGAGGCCCGCAGGACTCGCTGCCTGCATGTGATGGACTCATTTTTGTATTCAATGGCTGCATCCAGAGCCTCAATTGCCTCGTCCAACTGGAACAAGATCCGTTCTTCCTGCCAGGGCAGAGCTGCAGTTACTAGGGAGCAAAGGGTTTGCTCTGTCTCATAGAATCATAGAATAATTAGGGTTGGAAAGGACCTTAAGATCCTGTACTTCCAACCCCTAACCTCACCATGCCCTAACCTCACTTGTCATCTCAACAGTGCTGGCAAGAAGCTGGAATATGCAGTTCGGGGATGTGGGGGAGCATCTGCTAATGACCCCATGCTCAGGTCTTTCCTTCTCTCATGCTCCTGCATGACAGCCCAAGGAGAGTTACCTCTGGGGACAGCAGGGTGCCGTGGCGCAGCTTGTTGTCGAGCTCCAACCTCTGTTTGAGCAGCTGGTCCTTCTCCTGGCGCAGGTTGTTGATCTCCTGTCGGATCTGCTGCTGGTTGTGGGCACTGCCATGGCGCAGCTGCCCGTTCTTCTCTGTCAGCTCCTTTTCCAGGTGCTCCAGGCGGCTGGACACACGCACTATGTCATCTGTCAGGGCCTGCAGCAGAAGATGCTCAAGGAATCTGCTCTGAAGGCAAGTCAGGCCCTCAGGCCCTTTCTACTCCCTCCACAGGTCGAGTGACCCCACACGCACACATAACCCAAAGGCTATCAAACCAACTAGCTCAGAGGCCTCTTCTGTAGAGGCAGATTTCCTCCCCACTTCCCACCACCACCTCATCCTGACCTGCAGCCCTTTGCCAGACCCAGAGTGACACCCAGGCCTTCCAGCCTCCCAGCTCTGCTGGAAATCAAGGGGTTGAGGTGTCACACTCTTGTCCTACCTGGCTAGAGCGCAGTCGTTTGCTCTCCAGGCCGTTCTTCTCCTGCAGGAGGGCTTCCTTTTTGGCCACAATAGCTTCCCGCTTCCTCAGCTCATCTTCCAGCTCATCCAGGGCCCGGCGCTGCTCGAGAACTTTATCCATCTCCATGTCCAGCCACTTCTTCTGTTCCTCAATTTTCTGATGGAGGGAGAGCAAAGGGCATGCGTGTGAATGCAGACAGCAGCACCAATGCTCAGGACTGCTAGACTATAGAGCAGTGGGGTCTAGATCAGAGCAAGAGTCTTGATTCCATCTCTGCTATCCCTATAGTCCAGACTTCATCGGTTTTATCTTTCCAGCTCCTCCAGGAGGCAGAGCTAAGCTAAATCCCCCAGGAGTCATTGGGGGCTGCATCTCCTACCACCCTTCTGCTAACAGACCAGACTTCACACCTTCTTCACCAGTGCTGAGATTTAGAAGAGGTCCTGGTGGTAAGACAAGTCCTCTACTACTAGGTACAAGTGACATTATGTACTGTCCTCCTCAAGGGCAGGATGGGCTGTGTCTCCTCTCAAGATGAGCTTCCTGCTCCCATATCTCCCCTGTCAGCCTGCAGTGTGCCATAGTCCCTTTTGCACAGGAAGGAGGAGGCTGGGTCACTGTGTCTGTACCTGCTGCTGCTCCAGGCTGATCACGGAGCCATTGCTGCCGCTCCGCCGCTTCCTCTGGAAAGCCGCGATTTCCTCTGTCTTGATGCGCAGGATCTTCTGGTGCTGCTCGTGCTTCAGTTCCAGCTCCTATGTGGGGAAGAGCGTCCATGAGCATTGAAAAGGCAGAACCTGTTTGCCCTACAGGCTGAGGGACAGGTTATGTTCTCTGCTAGCTCTTTTGATACTCCCAAGGTCCTATGCTCTCCAAGACAACCACAGACCCCATCAGAGCTACCCCAGCCTCCCCAGCAGCCTGCAGAGCCCACCCATCGCCATCCTCACAAACACCACAGCGGCAAAGCTGCTCCTGCCCGTTCCTACCTTGACTTGGTGCTGCCGCTTATTCACCTCCGTCTCCAGGCGCCGCTTCTGCTCGCTCTCCTCCCGCAGCCGGCGCTGCAGCTGCCCCTGCTGCCGCCGCATCAGCTCGATGTTCCTCTCCAGCTCCTGCACTCGCTTCTCGCTCTGGGCCGACAGCGACACCAGCCTCTCCGTCGCCTGCTTCTTCTTGCCGAGAACCTGGTGGAGGCAGAAGCTGCCCTTGGGGTACATTGTCTCCCCCATGCCCTTTGCAGGGATGCCCCCAGCACTGCCCCTGTCCCGGGTGGACAGATCCCTTCCCACTCACCCGTGCCTTGCTCTGCGCGGCCGCCACTCGTGTGCGGTACTCCTGCAGCTTGTGCTTCTCCCCGGGGTCCCAGGGCTCTTTGTCCTCCAGCTCCTGGAGCTGCTTCTGGCTGTCACTCAGCTCTGCCCTCACTTGCTCTGCTTCCTGCTCCAGCTCCCCAATCTTCTGGCAGTACTGCCTGTTCAGAGCCTGGGCGTCCTTGCCTGCAACACATCCCCTCTGCTGTGACCTCCAGGCTCCTTCCCCTGCAGCCAGCATCCTGATGAGGGATTGACCTTTCCCCTCTTTCCCCATTGGCCTACTGAGATGAATGCTCCCTTTCCCTTAACTACTCTACAGAGGGATGGAGAAACAGGGCTCTGCTGCCTACAGGTAAAGGAACTGAGCACAAGCAATATAGGATGGGAATAGAAACAAGCATCACGACTAGGAGACTTCATGGGTGTGCATTCCCACCAGCAGCTCCCACCTGTCTTAATGAGCTCTGTGATCAGCTCCTCCTTCATGCGGATGTTGATGGCCAGCTCTCGGATCTTCTGCTGCGCTTGCACCAGCCTCCATTCGGAGTCCTTCCCTGGCAGCCGCCTCCTACAGACCTCTGCAACACAGAGTCCCGGGTAAGGAACGTCCTGTCTTAGCAGCCAGGTGACAGAAGGACAAATCCCATCTCTGATCTGTAGCCAAGACCTGGCACAGCATCGCCGAAGTCACCCGCAGCTTCCACCAAAGCATGCAGCTCTTGCCAGACCCCAGCAGTTCAAGCTTCTCCTTAACAAAAGCAGCTAGACTGTCATCTGCTCCATTCATGTCCTCTGGGCTCTCATCAACAGCACCCAACAAAGCAACCCCAGCCCGAGGAAGACTGTCCAACCTTTCACTTGCCTTTTGACAGTTCCAGCTGCTCCTCCTGAATGGAAGTGGCATTGCCTCCACTCGGCTCCTCGCTCAGCTTGCAGATCTCTTTCTTGCTGCAGCTTTGGATCCCATTTCTAAAAGGAGCAGAGAATTTATCAGCTGGGTCTGTGCACTGCTGGAGCTGTTCCCAGTAAGGACTCTTCATGATCCACAGGCTTCAGAAGGAGACAGGAACAGTAGTAGTGATTGTTGGGAAAGATGGTAACTGGCTCCCTAGTGAACAGGCAGCTGTCAGCAGCAAAATCACTGACCCCAGAGGCAGCATTTAGCATTTGCTTCTACATCCTGCATGAGAACTGTGCTGCAGAGGTGGGACAGGCAGGCCACAGGACTGCCAGGGCACTGCACAGTGCTGGGACAGCCCCAACTCACCGGCGATGCAACAGGGACCGTTTCAGTTCCCACTCCTCCTCCTCTCCTGAGGACAGCTCTGATGGTTTCTCCAGGTCCTGGCTGAGCTCTCTCCTCAGCACCACGTCTTTGAGCTCTGGATTGCCAGCTGGGCACTGTGTGTGGTTGGGGTGGCAGCCCACTGGATCCTCCTCCTGCAAGGAGGGTTTGCTGTCGAGCTGCTGGGGCAGAGAGAGGAAACATGCTGTGTGAGAGCCAGTGTTAGAAAATGCAGCTCTCAGCTGGGCATTGCTGCCACACACAAAGAGAAGCAATACAATGGAGTAAGTATATTGTCAGGAGAACTGGTGTGCTGCTAGACCCTGCCTTCTGTTCCTCAGACACTGAGCAAATCTGGGACCCACACATAAAATCAAAGTAAAAGCCTCAGTTTTGAAGCTGGGCTGTTTTGGGCGGTTGTGAAGCTCTGGGCTATGTCTCTGATAAGATTCATGTTCAACAGTGGGGGCGGAAAAAGCAGTTCCTACAGTGGAGGACACGCAAGTGAAAAGGCAGCAGTTCCTTAACAGCACAGACTTGTGCCCTCACCTTCCTGCCATGGGCTTTTCCACTCTGCTTAGCAGGAGGGAGCACTGAGGGGAGCCCGTTGAGGCCATGGGATGAAGCAGCATCCAGTGGGGCTGTGTGAGGTCTCTGGCCAGCAGTCACCAGGTGAAGGTTTTCCAGCAGCCCTGGCACACACAGGTTTGGCATTGCCATCTCCAAGCGTATGTGCAGCTCCGAGATCTTATCCTGCTGCTCCTGCAGCTTGTCGCTCTAAGAAGCAATGAGAAAAGCTCAGTTACATACACGTGGATCCCACTGCAAAGAAACCCAAAAGCTGAGCTGTGCTCTCTTGAGCAGGAAGGGGAAGAGTGGGGCAGGTCCCTGCAAAGAGCAGAGCCTAGGAATACCTGCAGCTTGTACTGCTCCATGGCATCCTCCAGGGCAGCCAGGAAATCACGGTTCTCCTCCTCCAGGTGCTCCACTTGCCTCTGCAGTTTGGCCACCTGCTCGTCTTTTATGGACTCACACCTCTTCTCTGTGTTCACCTGCTCCCCATGAAATATAAGAGAGGCAGCATCAGCATCCACCTTTGTCCTTCCCTTTCCATGCCAGACTCCGCAAGGGCACAGCAGCTCTGCAGACCCAGATTCCTCCTGTGAAATAGATCTGTCAGACACAGCTGAATCCAGTTCTCCCTGCCTGCTGTGAGGACATCTTTCTGCCTCTCTATGGCCTCTTGGCCAGGTTGCTTCTCTCCTTCTCCTGACCTTTCTACCATGCCGTGCTAAGGCTGTTGCCTTCAGTGGCCATCAGATCGTAAAATCACAGAACAGTCTGGGTTGGAAGGGACCTTAAAGCTCATCTAGTTCCACAGGCAGGGACACCTTCCACTAGACCAGGTATAACCCAACCTCAGAGCTACAACACCCCAACCATTACCTGGGCTTTTTCCACCTTTGAGCCTTGTGCCTCGGGGCTCTGGTCTTCCGCAGAGGTGCTCTCAATGCCGCTATCCAGCCCGGCCGAGGTCAGCTCGCTCCTCTCGCCCTCCACCGTGCACAGCCACTCCTTGACCCGCAGGATCTGCTCCACGGTGAGGTTACTGTCCTCCTGCAGCTCCATCAGCAGCCGGTACGCGGCATCGGTGCAGGTACGGTAATGGGCACACTCGGCCAGCAGCCGAGCCGTGGGGTCTGGCGCGCATCGCTTGGCGGTGGATGAGCGGTTGATGATCCGGGTCTCGGAGCGGTGCCGCTGCTCCAGCGCCTTCTGCAAGCTCTTTATCTGCCGGTGCAGCTCCTCCACGTGCTCCGTCTCCTTGCGGCAGTTCACCACGGCCTTGTTCTGGATGTTTTGAGCCCGGTTGGCGTAATTCAGGGTGTTGAGGCTCTCATCGAAGTCAGAGGAGGATGGGCTGACACAGGCTATCATCACAGTCTGGGCATTCCCCCCCAGGGAGTCCTTCAGGATCCTAGAGAAGAGCACAGTGATTAATATAGCTGAAATACACAATAATGCAGGAACCAGGTTTCCAACCCTTTTCAGAGGTTGAGCCCAAAGAAAACGATGTTCTTGCTCTGTGTCTGGTTTGCCATCAGTGAAGTGAGTGGAATCATTAAGCAGAGGAATCACAGTTCCTATTAATAATAATAACTCGCAGTGTGGCATGTTTTCACCTGAATAATTCCTGAGGTTGGGAGCTCCCTGAGCAGTCAGTCTGAGAGGCCTGGTGGGAGAGCCAAAGGGAAACGTGCAAGCTCCTCCCAGCTAGCCTGGGGACTCTGCACCAAACATGGCAAGCTGGGCATAAGAAAGGTAGGGAGAAACATCACCTCCTTCCTGCTGGCCCAACAACTCCTGACACATGGGGGTCCTACTCCCAGCTGTACCTGGTGATTTTGGAGTCCCTGTAGGGGATGTGGCTGCTCTTCCTCCGCGGGTCTCCCAGGGCACTGATGACGTTGCCCAGGGCCAGGAGGCCGCTGTTGATCTGGATGCTCTCCTTCAGCCTCTCCCCTGTGTTTCCTGTCTTCACAATGCGCTCTGAGCCCGCCAGGTCCACAAAGTGAAACTTGGAAACCAGGACCTGTCCTGAGGCGGGGACGGAGGGCGGGTGGCGGTGCAGGGGGATGCGGCCGGCCCCGCGCCGCTGCTCCATGGTCACTGTGAAGATGGTGTGCGAGCGGCTCGACTGCTTGTTGATGTGGGTAGCTCCTGTGTGCTTGGCTGTGTTCCCCATCTCCAACAGGCTCAGCACCTCATCCAGCCCTTCCACTTCTGACTCCTTCACTCCGCAGAGCACTGCAACAGCAAATGGAGTTGTGGCTGGGAGGGACGGGCTGCCTGAGGATACAGCTCCTCTCCACAGCCTCATGTCACCCCAGACCAGCTTTCCACACCAAACGGGACTAAGCACAGCAATCTGCTGCAGGAGAGGGATCGAGGGGAGAAGACTTGGCTCTGCCTTTACAGGCAGACAACCCAACCCTGGCCTTGGCCATGAAAAGTGAGCCCATGCACAGCTGCACGTACCGATGTTCCCTTTGTCATCCTCCCGGATCTGGATGTCTTTGCTGGCTGTATCCACCTGCAGCAAGTCCCGAAACTCCTCCTTGTACACCTCCAGGTAGGACACTCGCACTGTGTAGTCGATGAGGTCATTCTCATCGATGAGCCTGAAGGTCTCAGCCATGGCTCGTGGGATGATGCCCTGCTCATCTTCATTGATGGAAGCTGGCACAGAGATGCACATGGTCACGGGGAGCCCATGGGGGCCAGGGACAGAGACATGGGCAGGAGCCTGCCTTGCAGTATCTGTTATTTGGAAAGGAGCAGCCTCACAACCATCCCACAGCCTGGATTAAACATCCCTCTGAGTGTTTCTAAGCCACAGGACCTTAGGGCAAATCCTATCCCGCTGCGGTTCTGGATTCCAGCAATGCTGCTTGTTTCCAGTCCTTCCTCAAGAAGGAAAAGGCCCATTAGTGTTTCAGCAGGTAGCAAACACCATGCCTGCAGCTACAGCATGCTGTCCTTTGAAGCCACCGTGATTCTACAACCTTTCCCAGCTCGGAGAAGTTTGGGGTATTTTGTGCTTGCAGCACTCTCTGAATGTTAAATGGTTTTGCTTTTGTCTCCAACAGCCATGTGATAAAACAGCAATCCCCAAATCTGGTGCAGCGATAGCCCCCACTGGGAAACTGGAGGTAGAGTGGAAGTATAGAAACAATTTAGTGTTTACAAACTACACAATTAACTAAAGCTGACTGAAAGATTTACAGCACATTCTCTGTAAGGTATCGTAATGCTATTCAGATTCTATGAGGGAAAGGTTTCCTCTTCTTCCAGCCCCTCCCCATGAACAACCTACAGCATTAACTCCTGCAAACCTCCCTCTCCTTACAGCTGATTTCAGGACAAAGCTGATGGATTCAACCCAGCTGAAGGTAGCAGTGCCCAGAGAAGATCACCAGCACCTCCAGACCAGACATGGTCCCCTCACACATCCTACAGTGGTGGAGGAGAAAACCCTACACACTGTGATCATCCCAAAGGTGGTGTTGTCCATGGGATGGGTGGTTACAACTGTGGGAAGTGGGAAGGCTGTTGGGGTGGGCGTGACGGTGACGGGCTTGGAGGGCTGGCAGGGCCAAGGGGGGAGGGCAGGGGGGAAAGGACTCGTTGGGATGGTGATGTTGGAAGTGATGGTGGAGAGCACAAAGTTGAGATGGATGGGGGTGGTGGGGATGTGAGGCTGGTGGGTTGGGAGGGACGGCTGGGACGGAGGGCGGCGGTGGCTTGGCTTGGGATGGAGGGCGGCGGTGGCTTGGCTTGGGATGGAGGAGTTGC
>JANHGB010028371.1:0-15764 GCA_026283785.1 Coracopsis vasa | reverse complement strand
GTAGAGCCCGAGGTGCTCCGTCGCTTGTGGTACATCACGCACAAGAGGCTCCATCACTCGTGGGATGCTCCATTGCTCGTAGAGACTCCGTCACTCGTGAGATGCTCCGTCAGTCCTGAGATGCTCCATCACTTGTGAGATGCTCCATCACTTGTGAGATGCTCCATCAGTCGTGAGATGCTCCATCACTTGTCAGACTATACTTCCCTCATGAGATGCTCCCCATCACTCATCAGAAAACACTTCACCACTTGTGAGTTGCTCCATCACTCATCAGACTACACCACTCATGAGATGCTCCATCACTTGTGAGACAACATTCAACTCACAACATGCTCCACCACTCCTCACAGCCGTTCCCATGTGGAATCACCGTGGGGAAGGGACAATGGGCTGCGTGTCCCTGCCGAGGGACAGTGTTCTGGATGCTCAGGCGTGGGCAGCCTCCTGGGATGCAGTTTGGGGAGCAGCTGGTGCAGACAGACGGTGCTTCCCATGCGCCTGCTGTGCCGGGGGCTGGCAGGACACTGACGTTCGTTTGGGATGAGCTGAGCAATAGCGAACTTTTCCATCCGGCCGCCCGCAGCTCCCGCTGCACCGCCCCTGCGGCGGCGGGGAGGGGATGGCCCTCGCGGGTCCCCTGGGTGCGGTGGGAAGCGCTGGCTCCTCGGCTGCACACAGAGGAGTCGTGCACGGTGCTGGGATTGCTGGCGAGGCACGGCCATGGGGCTGCGGCTCCCTCTGCGCCGGAGCACCAGCTTCACCCCCGACCACCCTGCCCTCGTGGAGATGCCCGGCCCCACTGCCCTGAAGATGGAAGCAAACGTCCTCATCATGGGAGCAGATAATGTGGGGAAGTCAGGTAAGAAGTGTCCGTGAGCTGGGAGCAGGGGGTCCAGGTAGGGAGACCCCCCAAAGAGGCTGAAAACTGCAGCAGCATTTGGAGAACAAGCTGCAGAGAGAAGCCCTGTGGAGCAAGCTGGGGAGATGGGACTGAGTACAGTCGTGTTTTGGGTACAGCCGTGATCTGAGGGGGGAAACTGAGCACAACCTTGTAGGGTGAGTGATGAGGAAGGTGTTTTCTACTGAGCTGCAGTTTGCTGATGCTCTGGTTTGTGCTGTGCCTCTACTCACAGACCTGCTGGTGGCTGCGGGAAAGCCAGGGGTCGTTCCTGCTAGTGGGAATTTGCAGGGGAATGGTGCTTGACTGCTCTGTATTTGTAAAGGAAAATCCTTCAGGTTTAGGGTCATTCTGATGGTTGTTATCCTTCCCTCTGCAGCTCTGACTGTGCGTTTCCTCACCCGGCGCTTTATTGGGGAGTATGGAGACATGGGTGAGTGCCAGGGCATTGCCAGGCTGTTTCCCATTAGGGATGGGGATCAGGATCTGCCCGTGGGATTTCATTGCTTCCCATCCCCTCCTGCCTTTCTCTGTTGCCTTTGCCTGCTCCCCATGGGGGCTCAATGGTTGTCTTTGTTCAGTGACCCATCTCCTTGCTCCACAACTGCTTCTCTGGGGTGCAGAAGGTCCTGGCTGGCAGCTGGTGGCACCAGTGTGCCTGGGCTGAGCGCTGGAGGCAGGCTGATGTGAAGGCCCCCATGCTCCCTGGGGTTGTTGCTGCACGAAAAGAGCTGGGACGTGTCCTTGTGGAGCACTGTCTCCCAGGGTGGATGTGACAGGCTTGTCCCCAGGAGAAGACCTGGGTTGAGGGAGCATCTCCTGGGTCCGTGAAAATGACTGTTTTTTCCTTTGGCAGAATTCCTCTACAGCCACAACCTGACCATGGATGGCCGAGAGATTCTTTTCCACATCTGGGACGTCCCCAATTCCCAGGTGAGAGGACTCTGCTCCCGTCACCCGTTTTCATCCCAGGGGCAAAAATCCTTCTACTAAAAGTTACCTATGAGGAACCACAGGCTGGGAGCTACCACTGAGCAAAGCTGCTGTATCAGATGGTTTGTAGGCGACTGCAGAGCACAGGTCTGCAGTGTTGCTGGCAGGGTAACAATCATCACCATAGCCCATGGTCCTCTGGCTGAGGGCTTTAGAGCTGATGCACTAATATTACCAGCCCAGGCTGAGCACAGGAACAAAGTGGAAGTGCTGCTCTGAGATTCCCCATGGTGTTATCACCTACAACCTGCAGTGCTTCGCAGCTGGATAAACCCCCCCTTCCTTTCCTCTTTCCCCAGGAGCAGGCAGAGGAGGGCTCCTCAGAGGAGAAGCGAATCCAGTGGGCAGACAGCTTTGTCCTGGTCTACAGCATCTGCGACCGTGCCAGCTTCAACATCCTGCCCCTCAAAATCCAGTTCATCAAAGCGGCCAAGGAGGGGCAGAGCCAGGAGAAGGTGCCCATCGTCATTGTGGGCAACAAGCGGGACCTGCACCACCAGCGGGTGGTGTCCAGCGAGGAGGGCCGGCTCCTGGCCCTTTCTTTAGACTGTGGTTTCTATGAGGTCTCTGCAGCCGAGGCTTATCACGGGGCGCTCATGGTCTTCCATGGACTGGCCGAGCGCATCCCTGACACCAAACTGGCACTGAAGAAGGGGACAGGGATCCGTGGCATCGTCAAGACCATGTCGGCTGTGTTTGCCCGTAAGCGAACAGACTCCCTCTGAGCTACGGCGTGGATGTTGCTTCTCTCTGTGCTGGACCAAGCCTCCTCCCTGGGTACCCGTGGAGATGGTCTGTGTGTTTGCATAAGTATGATGGGTTCCTTGCTGTCCTCCTAATGCCAGGGTCTGGGTGACCTGCCATACACAGCAGTGCAGCTGAGAACTGTAGTGCCTTAGTGTTGGCTCTGTGATGGCGCAGTCTCTACCCTTTGCTGTACCAGCTTTTTAGGCACTTCCTGCTTTCTCCTTCCATCCTCCAACACTGGAAACCACGAGGTGATTTTGACACAACTCCAGGCATGGGGTGAGCATTCCCAGCTCCTTCAGCAGGAGCTGTCAGTGAGCAGGGAGTTTATGCTGCTTCTGCATGGCTGCCTGGCTCCTGGTCCCCCCACTCCTACCCTGGGATCCTTATTCCTGTTTAGTGTTCGTCAGGGTCTTCTCTGATACCCCTGGAGCACTCATGAGCTGGCAAGGTGGGGGGTTCTCTATCACGGAGCCACTGGCAGTTTCCAACTGCAACGTTGGGATGTCCCCATCCCTGGCTGACCCCAGAGGACCTCAGTGGGACCCCATCCCATCCGCCTTGCTTTAGAACCATCCTGCTCATGGTCCTCTCTCCCACAGCCTTTCAGTGCTCGCAGCCATTTCCCCTGTGCAAGCACCGTACGGGCTGTGCCTGGGAAAAACCAGGCGTGTGGCTTGTTCCCAGGCCTGGGATCGCACCGTGCGCCTTCCCAAGCTGCTCCATCTGTAAGTCTGCCTGTCCCTGGGGAGGAAGGGAGGTGCGGAAAGGGGTCGCTGGGCTCATCGCCGAACCCTTCTGCTGCTGGGAGGCTTTTCCCCGCCTCTCCCCAAGCCCGTTCCGTGGGGAAAGCAGCGTGTCGGGACAGGGTCTGTGTGTGCAGTACGGACACTGGTGTCTGCTGTGAGATGCAATAAATTGTTTTTGGCAGGAAGCCCCCGGCTCCTTGGGGCTGTGAATTTGTACTTGGAGCATGGGAAGAGACACGTAGTGTGCTGGGCATGAGCACCCACCATCGCTGCTGCTGTGAGGATGAGTTTCCCTTGGCCCTGGGTTGGGTGTCTCACCCCACTCTGCTCCCTCATTGTGGTGGCTCATGCTATCAAAGCGGGTGAGCGGCAGGTCGGGAAGGTTTATTATTGCAGCGGATACAATGATGTGTTGTGGGAAGCCAGGCGGTCCTGCGGGAGAGAGGGGTTCCATTTGTTCTCACTGATCTTCTTTCTGACCCCACCATCAGCTGGGGGTGGGTGCACAGGGCTTTCCGACTCATGAGTCTTGCTGGTCAATGGGGACCTTCAGCTCCTCCGTGGAGGAGCAATCTGTGGCCAAGGGATGAGCCCTGCAAAGGGGGATGGAGGGAGGAAGGAAGGATGGGAACCAGGCTTGTATGGTGATGTTTGGTGGCTTTGCTGTTCTTGCTCTGTTTCAGTTTCAACATGTAGACCATCTTAAGGCCACACCATCTGCTTAACCAGGACCAGGGCAGAGCAGTGCCAGACCTGTCTGGTCCCTTTTTTATGGTCTCACCGCTCTTTCTGCATCTCCTTCACCTTTCTGATCCCACCTCCCCCTTCCTTCTCCTTCCATCAACCGGGCTTTTGGCTGCCTTTATTCCCCCACCCTGGCCCAAATACACTCCATGGCACATCTACCACTCTGAGCTCTTATCCCAGTACAGGGGTGTGTGCAGGCGGCTGGCAGGGGCCGGCAAAGCGTGCTGGGGAGGAGGGTGGATTAGCACAGGGCTGGAATGCGCTCATCCTTCCCATGGCTCAGTCCTTCTTGAAGACAGGACTGTAGAGGCCGGTGTAGTAGGGCCGGCTGTACATGGGCTCGGGGCTGAAGCGGTAGGAGCCCTCGCTCACGCGCCTGCTGTAGGGGGAGAAGGCGGATTTCCGCGGGAGGGGGCACTCGGGCTCGAAGGCAGGGCTGCGGTAGAAGTTGTGCCGCAGGAACAGGGGGTCCTCCAGCCCCAGGAAGGAGAGGGGGTGATGGCCGCGGTACAGCCGCCAGTCACCCCTCAGCTGGGCTTTCTCCTCCGCCGGGGGGGTGGCAGGCTTGCCCTCCTCCTCCTTCTCTTCCTCCTCCTTCTCTTTCTTCTGCTTCTTCTCTGCGCTGGGTTTGCTGCTCCCGGCTGCATCCTCTTCCTTCGCTGACTGCCTGCGGAGCTGAGAGATGGGGTGAGCACACAGCCAGGCTGTGCCTGCCAGCCCTGCTCTGCCTGTGCTACACAGCCCTCCGGAACCAGGGAGCCTCAGGACAAGCCAGTTTGCCCCCAGAGGGATCTGCAGTGGAGGGGAGCAGGCAGCCGCGGTGGAGAGATGGTTCCAAGGGGAGCAGTGGTGTGGAGGAATCATAGAATGGTTTGGATTGGAAAGGATCATCTGATTCCAACCCCCTGCCATGGGCAGGGACACCTCACACTAGACCATGTTCCCCCAGGCTCTGTCCAACCTGATCTTGAGCACTGCCAGGGATGGAGCAGGAAAAGAAAGGGGACACAGTCTCAGCCTGAACTTCCCAGGAATCTGTGGTCGCACCCTGGCTTGGGCATGAACTGTGTGAAGGTGCCACCATTGGCCAACCTGCTGGCTCTATGGGAGACTCACTGTTGTGGCTTGGAGGATGCTCAGGAGGAGGGTGGGACTGAGGTATCCTGGCAGCAACCCCATCTCCCTGCTGTGGTACCTCCTGGAACTCTGGGGTGCTTATGGGAAGAGGTTGGGCAAGATGGGGTTTGCTGGAGATGGATGGTTCAGACTCACCGGCACGTAGCTGTACAGGGTGCCCAGCAGATGCTTGGGGGCACTGACGAGGGTCCCCCCAAGAGCATCCACTGTCTCCATGGCCTTGGACAGCCTGCGGGGGGTGAAGAGGATCAACCCCTCTGCTGCATCCCAGGCCACCGCCGGGACCTTCTTCACGCTGGAGATGCCGGAGGCGCAGGCGGTTTGCAGGTTGTGAGCCACGCTGCCCACCAGCCCCGGCTCATCCCCTGCCTGCGGGAGGAGCCAGCTCAGACACCGGCCGCTCCGGGCACGGCAGGGGTGTCCCTGTGCTCCCATCCCCTCTGCAGCAGGGTCATTCCATGTATCCCCCATTCCCCGGCCCCCAGGGACCCTCTGCCTCAGGCTGTGCTTCCGCTGCAGGCAGAGGCGAAGGGCAGTGACCCCAACCTGCTGCTTCCCGTCCCCATGTCCCAGCGGAGCTGCTGTCGGGGACCGTTCCCAGCCCCGCTGGCTCACACCATCCCTTGCTGTAGGGATAATGGAGGGGGAGTCTCAGGAGCGCAGGAGGGAGCTCGGTGCTCACATCCTACAGCAGCAAAGGAGTCTTGAATGTACAAGCCAGGATGCCCTCAGCCTTGAGGATTCAGGGAAGGGGAAGCTGCTGGGGCTGTTCTAACTTCACCCCCTCCAAGCTGCAGTTCAGCAGGGATGAGAGCCTTGTCCCAAGGGTATGGTGAGAACATCCCCCTTGCTGGCATGGTCCACAGGCAGGAGGATGCTTTGGGGCACCCCTACCTCAGTGCTCCCCCTTTCCCCATACCTCCTTGCTGTGGTGTTTGTCTTTCTTCCCTGCCTTCTCCTGCTTCTGCTCCGGCACCTTGCTTTGCCGCTGGCTCAGCCGGCTGGTTGTGGTGCTGTGCCCATCACTATGGACCTGTGGTGCCTCAGGTACACTTGGCTTGGCCAGGCTGCCCTGGAAGAGGAGCAAAACTCCACTGCTCAGAGGGAGCTGGTAGGTCCCATCCTGCTTATCCTGGCAGTTTCAGGGAGGCCTGGGGTGTTCAGGGAGCAGGAGGGTCATTGATGCACATGGGAAGAGATCCTGAGGGCAACTGGGAGTGCTGGGATATTGGCACAGGCCAGGGAAGGGGATCCCATGGCAGCGCTGGGTGTGAGAGTAGAGGCACCTCCTTCTCCCCATCCTCTCTGGGTCCCTGCAGGGGCTTTCTGCTTTAGGCAGGATGTTATGGCAAGGCCATAAATCAACAATGTACATTGGGAGCTGGCTAAAAATAACTTGTCCTGCTAACTCAGCACAGTGTGTGTGAATGCACTGCGGGAGCCGCCGGCCCTGGCTCACCCTGCTGGCACAGCAGCATCCACCACCCTGCTCTAGATGTGCTCCGAGGAGCCTGAAATGTCCCATCTGAAACCAGAATCAGCCCAAAAAGGGTACGGGGGAGCAGGAACCCGGCACTCACCACGATGGGGATCCACGTGGCCAGCTCCTGCCCTTTGGCTTTGGCACGCTGGAGGCCATGGGTGGTTTGCTGGTAAGCACGGTGGGAGGCGGTGCTAACCAAGGCGCCGATCCGGCCCAGAGTGCTGGGAGCACTGGGAGCGCTGGGCTGCTGCTGGGACACCTTTGCTGCTGACCCACGTGGGTCTTTGGGCTTCTGATCTAAAGGCAGAAGAGTACTGGATGGGTTACATCCTGGGGGAATAACGCTCCTAAGCAACCCTATGACAAGACCCAGGGACTTCCTCCTGCCACATGGACCCATCCCTTGCCAGACACCCTCGGGGGGGTTAGGGCATCAGGACTACCTGCTTCTTCATCCTCCTCTGGCAGCAGGTACTCCATCAGCTTCTCCAGCCCTCCCAGGGCCGTGTCGACCCCGGCGGCTGCCATCTGGCTCACTGAGTTCCTCCTCGTGTACTTGGCTGTTGTCTCCACCGTGCTCTTGGTGGCCTCGTAGCCCTCTGCTGCCAGCTCCATGATCTTATCCATGGAGTTGCCAATGGTGCTTTTGGCGCTTTGGAGCGGGGTGGAGATGGTGCCCTTCAGTTCAGATGCGAGCTGCGGGTGGAGAGATGGACAACAGCCCTGGTGGGGTGTGCTTGGGGTGGCATGGGACAGCCGGAGGGATCACAGGGACCTCAGCCAGTGGATAGCCCTGAGAGGGGCATAACAGCTCTCTCCAGTCAGGGCTGGAGATAGCTGGCAGGAATGGGACATAAGATGCTGTTGATGGATATTTGGGAGTACCCCAACTGGTTGGAGCATCCCCTGTGCTGCAGGAGCCCTTGTTTGGAGGTGCTGCCTTGTTTCCCCCTCCATCGCCATCCAGAAACAAGCCTAGAGCAGACACGCTGTGAGCTTTGTAGAGGGGCTGGTGGGTCCCAGACTGACCTATGCCCTACCTTGTCAACGGGGTAGTGGAGGGCAGGGATCTTCTCCTCCAGGTGGTCCAAGCCCCGGCACGCCAGGTTGTTGGCCACAGCAACTGCCTTGGGCGAAAGCATGGGGTGTGTTGGTGAGGAAAGCACCGGGGCCGTGCCAGCACCAGTGCCAGCGCAGTCCCTTCACGGCGGGTTCACCCCTGCTGTGTCCCCCCTGCACTCACACTGGGGCTCCAGCCTGCGCACCACCGGCTCCACGCTCCACAGGGCCAAGGCGCTGGCGCCCTGCACACCCCGCTCATAGACCTCGCACACGGAGGCCATGAGCGGATGGGCCTCCTTGGTGGTGGTGTAGGTCCGCTGGAGGCTTTCGCAGGTTGAGCTCACCACCGGCAGCTGCAGCACCCTCTGCAGCACGTTCTCCTGTGGGTGGGAGATGGGCACTGGTCACCAACAGCCCTTCCCTGAGGAGCCCCCCATCATCCATACATGGGGGGCACTGGTGTGGTGCGGTGACCACAGAGGATGCTGGAGGAGGAGGAGGGCATTTCTCGAATCACACTGAGGGTCTCGGCACAGCCATGGACAAGCAGGCTGGCGGCTACAGCTGAAGGAGCAGGGATGCCACAGGCAGTGTCCCTGCATCTCGTGCTCCCTCTGGCTTTCTGCTGCTTCCTCCATCTGACCCATCCCTTGCTCCTGTCCTTGGACCAGCAAAGACCAGTGCCTATGGGGTACCTCTGTCCTGTCTGCCTCATCACCACTGTGACAAGTAAGGTAAATGGACCTCAAAAAGGAGAAGGGGAGAGGAACGGGTCTATCCCTGAGGGCATGTGTGTTCATAGGGTGTTCATAGGAGCCACTGATGTGAGAAGAGGGCACCAGAGCTCTTCGAGGAAGCCAAGCACTGCATCCTGCTAGCACGAGTGATGAGGGATGCCATGGGGGATGCCACATGTGCTGCCAGTGCCAGGGCATGGCTGGAGGTAAGTCCCTCTTAGCTGGGTGAGCAGGATAAACCTGCAGCCCCAACCCTCTGCTCCTGCTCTCACCCTGTCCCCACTTGGTGCGATGAAACAATAGAGAGATGCTGTAGCCCCAAGGGAGGACCGAGGTGAACACTGGCTCATGCAGCAACCAGGAGGCAAGAGCTCTCTTGGGTGCACAGGACAGAGCAGGAAGCTCAGCTGGCTTTGCTGGAGGCTTGAGGTCCACAGTGGGGGCACAGGTGAGGGACAGGCAGTGCTGCCAGGCACCACCAAGGGTTAACTTCCTTGATTCTGAACCATGTAATTTCAAGCAAGCGAAATGTTTTATCCTTCCCCTTTGCTGGTGCTCTACGTTATTGCAGGTAAAGGTCTATATAAAGGGGTGGGCACATGGGACAGCGTGAGACGTGACTTGTATTCATCTGGCCAAGCTGGTACGTGGTACCCGGCACCCTCTGCCCTCCCCTCTCTTCCCGTACCCACCTTGGCACTCCCGTTCTGCAGAGTCTGGTTCTTCTTGGCTGTCATCGTGACTCATCCACCTGCAAAGCAAAGCCAGGAGCCTCAGACCCTGCTGTGAGGGCAGGACTGGGCTTGGGCTTCCCCCAGTCACTCCTGCACCCCCCCGAGCATGGCAGGGCCAGGAGCTGGGCTGAGGCATCTCCCATGGGTGCAATGGATGCAGCATTGCCTAATGCTTGACTTGTTACCAGTTCAGCTGCAAAACCAATGTCTCTACTCAGCCCTCCCCTGCTTGCGTGTCTTAACACCCAAAAGATGCAAAGTGTTAGTTGAGAGGCATCTAGCGTGGAGGAGCTACAGGCAGGATAAATGTCACTGCTGTAAAGCGAGCTCGGAGCAACCGGAATGCTAATAGATGTGCATGGAGGCTGGGAGATGCAGGCTGGGAAGGGGCAAGGCAGCAGGATGGGAGCAGAGAGAGGAGCTGCAGGTAGGGATGTGCTGATGTGACTGTACATCCTCCTCCTGTACATCTGCACCTCTGCCACTCACAATGCCAGTGCTTATCCCTACGCAGCCCCAGCTCCATCCAGTGGGCAAAATCACTGCAAACCACCCATCTCCAATGCTCCCGGTGGGTACCAGCACAAAGCACAGCTCCAGCTCCCAGCCATGGATTCCCTTTCCTTAGCAGCAGATGAATTTCAGGAGGTTTAGGGATAGCAGCTGATCCCCCCATCCCACTGAAGCTGTCCTGGTGGGACATACTACTCACCGAGGGGCAGCCCGTCCCCAGCAGAGCAGGAGCAGAGGGTGCTGGCTGCACCGTCCCTTCACCCGGGTCCTCTGAGAGTGATGCACCGTGCCCCAGCCACTACCACCACCAGGCCCCACCTCCCGGTTGCGTGGGGTTTGGGAGCTGGAGCGCTGCAGTGGAAAGTGGCCAAAGAGCTCCACGAAACCACTGTAACTCGGAACAAATGATGGCAGAAAATCCCCTTTGTTGTCTTCCCTGCAACGCTGGGGCCCAGCTGGGATGCACCAGGGCTTAATGCGGCTCCATCAAGAGAAGGTGAGAAGAAGCTGCCCTTGGACCTCACCACCTTAAAAGCAACAGATGAACAGCCAGGGAGAAGGTGAAGAGTCAGACAGGGTTTCCACAGGGATTAAACCCTTCCTGTGTTTCTGTAGCTCCTGTTATGCCCTGTGGTGGACCCAGGATCCTACCCTGTTGGGAAATGCAACACAGACCAAGAACATAGTTTCTCCCCATGAGAGTTTACTAAGCACAAGGAGCAGAAGGTGGACACGGAGGACACATCCTGCATAAAACAATCTGGTTTGGGCAAGTCCAAGGAAGGGATTTCATTGAGGGTTTTGGTGAGGAGGCTTTTAGCTGGATGTTAGGTCAGACACTGCATTAGGAAAACTCCAAGTGTTTGGAGTAGACAGAAATGGAGGAAAAAATCAGGTTGGAAGTGGAGGTCACCTCATCCAGCTCTTGTTCAAAGCTAGACCAGGCTGCTCAAGGTCTTGGCCAGTCTTGAAGTCTCCAAGGATAAGATCCCCATCTCTCTGGGGCCCAGTTCCTGTGCTAACCATACTCATTTTTCCTTATATCCAGATGGAATTTCCTCTGTTGCAGTTTGTGCCTGCCATCTCTTATCCTGGCTCTGTGCACCTCCAAGCAGAGCTTGGGCTCCAGTCTGTGCTGGTTCAGCATGTGCTCCGTGCCCCTAATGCCTTATTCTCACAGTGATCCTCTGCTGGAGTCAAGATCTCCCCTGTGCTGATGGGGCCAAAACAGGAGATGGATCCCCAGGGATCTTCAGGGAGAGGAACAACTGCTCCCCCTGACCTGCTGCAATGCTCCCACTGCTGCTGCTCCCTGCCAAGGGGATCAGTGCAGACGATCCAAGGCTGACACCAGGCTGCTCTGTGTCCTGGACCAGCCGCCATGAGGCAGGGAGACCCCTGGCATGCTGCTCAGCATCAGGGAGGGCCAGGCAGCAGAGCCAAGTCCTTGACCACCGCCTGTGCAGGACACGGAGGCATGCATCCAACACAGCTCCGTAGCTCCCCTGTACATGAAGGTGGGACATTTCCAGTGCATGGGAGGAAAATACCCCCTGTCCTCCCAAAGAGCTTCAAGTTTGCCTCCAGCCCAGGGCTCTGGAAAGCTGGGCACGGAGGTGAGTGGATGTCGTGGGCTGCCTCCAGCTCAGCAGTCACTGCTCTCCAGACAGCGGGACAAAGGGCAGCAAACGTTTGCTCTCTTGGCACTGGGACTTTTTCCATCCCTGCTGGCCTTGCTCACAGTGCAGGGGGCATGCCAACCTTCCCTCTGCCTTGGCTGGAGCCGGGATCGACGCAGCCTTTGCCCTACTAATGCCTTTGCCCATCCCCTCCCCCTCCTCCAGGGCAAAGGCTGTGCCAGCCCCGGCTCTGCAGTGCAAAGGTACCACCACCTCCACCTCAAAACACGTTGTTTCTGCAGGCAATAGCAAGAGCTCACCCCATCAGCTGGGTGCAGGGAAGCTGTTTTATGCCCTGGTCTCTGTAGTAAGCTCCATACCCATTTATACACTATGGTCAGATCCCCACAGACCTGCAAGGTATCTTTACACTTGGGTCTGGAGGGGTAACTAATTTATTTCCATGCCCTATGGCAGGATTGGCACCCCCTAAACCACTGCTGGCAGATGTCTGTCCAGTTTCTTCTTAAGGACTGCCTTCCTGGGCAATCCATTTAGTCTTTTATTGTATTTTCAGTTCAAAAAGAAGTGTGACTTAATTCTCCCTTGCTGCAATATGAATGTCTTGCCTCCTGGATGGATTTAAAGACCAATTTATTGCCTTCTTCTTGACACCCTTTTAGACACTTGAAGCCTTCTCACACCCTCCCACAGTCACCTTTCCTCTACAGAACCAGTTCATTTGGTCCCTCCGTGGACATGTTGGTTTTCAGACCTTTGATCATTCTTGCCACTCATCTGGGAATCCCAAATGGCTCACTCATGTCTTGAGATACCACACCAAGCATGGTATTAACATTAGGAAGGCCTTGTCTGTAAGCAGATTACTTTGCACATCTCACAAAGGCAACTCTCCTGTCAACTGTTTCCATTACACAATGTGTAAGAGATTAGTAATTCAGAAGGAAACGCTTGCTAAAACACTGCTGAATGCCATGCTTTGTGCATTGTTCAGGAACTGACATTTCGGAGCTTCCAAGTTTGCAAGACTCTTACTGCAGGGAATAGGAGCTAACAGTACGCTTCGTTTTAATGTTATCCTGATCCATCCCTCACCACCTCATCTGGAGATGTCACCCTTCACTCCCTGCCCTAACAGGCATTTGGTGCTAAACAACTGCAGATCCACCCCAATGGAAAGCTATTTATAAGATACTAAAACACAGGTGCAGCCGTTCCTCTCACTGTAGCTGGGCACAAGGCTCCAGATGTCGCTGCTGGTACTCAAGGGCAAGTGATGGCACTTTGTTTCAGGGCATTTCATATATGCAGTTTTATCTGGTACCCACGTAGTTCCTGCTTCATGTTTCTGCAACTGAAATGGGGATTGTAAATTAGTCTGAAGAATCCGGCTGCCACCTTGCTATAGCAAAAAGAAACCTCTATAACCCAGGTGAAACTACAGGTAGTATCATCCCCCATAAAATTCAGAGATGGGAGGGAGGATTCCTCCTTCCATCACTTTACACCACCATATAAGTTACACACACAGACACAGTGTCAGGCTCATCTCAGTTTATTGCTTGTGTTCAAACAGCTGTTCTTATTCCAACTGCTGTATTAGATACAAAAATAAGGCACTAAAAGGATTTTCTCCACATGATTGTGATTCTATGGCTTCAGTCACATTATGTTAAAGTACATCAAATTGCTACCCTCCAGCTAGGGAGCAGAAGGCAACTATTAGTGCTTAACATCCAGTAAAGAGAGTTACTCTTGCATGTTCCAACCCACATCATGAAGAATGGGACAGGTAAGGCTGAGAGAGGCTGAAAACTCCCTGCCCCATCTCCCACATTAAGTCTCTACTTGCCAGTGCAAGCCAGCCCCTAGAGGAGAAACATCAAAGCCTGGCTCAGGGCTTTGCACAGTGTTTGTCTGGCACAGGGGAAAAAACACCCTTCTCCCTCCACAGGGCACAGGGAGGTGTAGCTGCCTTGGGGCCACAGCACTATTCAGTACCAGTTTCCCTTTACCTACAGGTAAAGTACAAGAGAAAAAGAGAAATGAGTTCACAAACCCGTGAAAGAAGTGGTTTGTATCAGAGCTCCCTGAGAGGAATTTAAAATACATTATTTTTTTGCAAGAAGATGAAATTCTGTAGACAAAAGGTTGCCAAACCTCCGCTTCCAGATCATCAAAACTCCTCTTCCTTCCTCACAGGGGTTGCTACTCATTGGGATAATGATCAAATCTGACCAAGGGAGGGATGGGCTCCACACTGCTGGGAGCTGAAAGGCAAAAGGAGCAAAGCAGCAAAAAATATTCCATTGTTATAAAGGAGAGGAAGCCCTTGAAGACAACATATCCCATACACAACGCTCCACTACAGTCTGAACTGCCAGCATGCTCTACTTTTAATGGTATTCATTTCCATATTAAAAAGAAGAGCTGCTGCAGGCCACATCTGGTCTTCAGGCACACTTCTCCTGCCCAGCAACCTCCATTTTTAAAACACTCCACTGGCAGGCTAACACTTCAGATTCAAACTGGAAGTAATTCCAAGTCTGACCACAATGATTTAACTGGGCTCTGCCCTGCTGTGCCTACTCAATTCCAGAGCTTTTGCTTTTTAATAAAGGGGACCAGCATCTTTTAATTTCTGTTTTTAGACAGCATCTGAAATAACAAGAAAGTACCTTGGTCCAGGTTAGAGTAGCCTCTGTTGCACATCTCGTGACAGGTTAAACAAGGAGTCCTCGTACCAGAAAGTAGCAGAATACACAGACCTAACTGATGAAGAATAATGATCATTTTATCTCCTAGATAAAGTGCAGATTTCCCTCATATGGTGTCAGAACTGGTATCTACAAAGTCAGTAGCAACAAACACTTTAGACAGCTGGACACAGCATTTCTCTTTTAATCCAGATGACACTGCCAGGCAACCATTCCCAGAGAGGGAAGTAATGAGGAATAATGCAGTCACAGGGCAAATATAAGGCATTTCAAATGGTAGAACCCATTCAACCAGGGGGGTAACACACAAGAAACCTTGTGGTCATGAGAGAGGAGGGGAGGGAGGACCAGATAGGAAAATCTAACGCATGAATGCCCAAATCCAGTTATAAGCTTCAACTCTCACAGGGGATTTTGGTATTATCAAGACCAACTCCACTCCCTTCCCTCTGGGAGCTTACACAACTAGACACACACCCTTGCAGTTTTCCTGACTCAACAAGCTCCAAGCCAGGCTCAACTCCTCAACTGCATGTTCCAAAGCTCCTCATGATACTGGGACTTTTCACATAAAATTAAACCAGCAAAACAAGCTCCTTATCACAATATGATTAACAGAAAATTGTTGCACTTGCAATCACAGGGGTTTGGGAGTTAAGGTGCATGTATTAGGATATTTAGTGCTTATGAGTGGTTTCAGATTCACAGCTTTGGAAACCCAGTTTCCGACAAATCACAGCATTGTCAGCACTCAGACAAGCTTCTCTCATGGGTCCTTCACCAAAACCCACAGCCATGGGCTGCTGGAGAAGTCGGAGCCGGTGGCCAATGGTCCTTGGCTCACATCACTGAAGGAAAAGAACACAGTGCTAATTTCTTGGGACACTGGCACTCACTAGACTACAGATCCAGTGTCATCAGTGCATGTGACAGAGATCATATCACTCCTGAGTTACCATCACAATGCATTCAAATCACGACCTACAGATAGCAGGATCCATCAACCCAAACTGATCAGAACACCTGTACTTGAGTTCAGGCCATTTTAACAACAGCTCCTAACTTGCCTGAGCCCACTATAGAAAATCTGATTGTAGGGACCTTTGATCAGGGAATTCCAGCTTTCCAGTGTAAACACGATTAGTTATGAGTCATATATCCATTGCAGCTGTCTAAGCAGCTATTTCACAACCCTGTATTAAAATATAGGAACATCAATATTTCCTTATCTAGCAGCCATGTTCCAAGTCCTGTTTATGCCTTCTCCCATCTCCAGTTACTCCATCAGGGAGTGTGTCATGGCACCAAACTCATTTGCAAAGACACAGGGAAGAATAAAGGGTAGAAATCACTTATTCAGAGGACAAAATTAATCTTGAGGTTACTGTGAGACATGTTCATTTTGAAAGTGCCATATGGAGGATAAAAACCTATCAGAGGACCAAAGGCGTTGGCTCGCTGCATACTATACAGCTCCTTTTATGTCACTGTTTCAGCTTCAGATGTGGGCTTGCTAATGTGAGGATCCCCACCAGGGAGGAGAGGACACCACAAAACCCAATCACTCCTGGGTTGGTCTTGTAGATCCCTAGCGTATCCAAAGG
>JANHGB010028370.1:0-33087 GCA_026283785.1 Coracopsis vasa | reverse complement strand
TCAACTAGGTTGGAAAAGACCTTAAAGATCATTAAATCCAATCATTACCCCAGGACTACCAAGGCCACCACTAAAGTATATCACAGAGGCCTCATCTACACAGTTTTTGAACACTCCAGAGACAGTGATTCCACCACTTCCCTGGGAAGCCTGTTCCAATGCCTGGCCACCCACTCTGTGAAGAAATTTTTCCTAATATCCAACCTAAGCCTCCCCTGGAGCAGCTTGAGGCCATTACATCTTGTCTTATCTCTTGTTACTTGGGAGAACAGATCAACCCCCATCTCACTACAACCTGCTTTCAGGTAGTTATAGAAATTGATAAGGTCCCACCTGAGCCTTCTCTTCTCCAGACAGAACACGCCAGTTCCCTAGCCATTCCGCTTAAGGCTTGTGCTCCAGACCCTTCACCAGCTCTGTTGCTCTTCTCTGGACCCGTTCCAGCCCCTCAATGTTTTTCTTGCATTGAGGGGCCCAGAACTGAATACAGGATTTGAGGTGCAGCCTTATCAGTGCCCACTACAGAGGAATGATTACTGCCCTGGCCCTGCTCGCTACGCTATTTCCAACACAGGCCAGGATGCCATTTGCCTTCTTGCCTGCCTGGGCACAAGCTGCCTCATGTTCAGTGGCCTTCAATCAGCATCACCAGGTCCTTCCTGCTGAGTAGCTTCCCAGCCACTCTTCCCCAAGCCTGTAGCACTGCATGAGGTTGTTGGTGCCCAAGTGCAGGACTCAGAACTTTGCCTTGTTGAACCTCATACCATTGGCCACAGCCCATCGGTATTTCCTTACAGGTCATCTGCCTCCTCTTTTTGTCCGTGAACTTACAGGTTTGAATGTATTATCTGATAGTATAGCCATTTGAAATTCATCTATTTGGCACTGTTGGTTAAAGTCTGAGAAAATTTTCATTTAGATGCAGTTATAAGAAAATAATTTTACTTATCTAGGTGTTACCATGAAGGTAATTTTCTCAAGTTCAGATCTTATAGGGCAGCATCTTAAAAGTGTGACCATAGAATTACATTTTAATAGCAAGTTCCACTAGAAGATGTAGCTCTGTGAGAGACAGTCTCAATATGACATAGACTATACAAGCCCTCTCCATAAGCTGTGGGTGTTGTATCCAGGTAGGAATTAATTATGCTTTACTGTAGACTCATGAGTTGGTTCCACTGAAAGCCATCCTGCATCTTGAAATGAAGCAATGCATATCATGTATAATCCTGTGCTAAATCAAACTGACTAAGACAATGTTGACTCTAGAGCACTCGCGTTACTTTCTTGAACTCCAGAGAACATAGTGACTACCAGCACAGGGCTAATTCAGCATGGCTGGTCCCCAGCTTAACATATCAAACCCAGCTAAAACTAAATTCAACTGTAATTAAAATACTTAGTAGCCTTAGGAAGAAAAAGAGCTACTAAAGAAGATTATTCTTGAGCATCCTGGATTAAATCCTCCCGTTTTCAAAGCTGCTCTGATAGGTTGAACTCCGTACAAGTTATCTCAATCTTAAATAAGTGCAGTTCCGAAGTACAGTCAATCAAAATCACATAAGGATAAGTTCAGAGAACAGCTGAATAATTGACTCATCTGGATGCTTACAAAACATTGGCACAAGTGCTTAGGGCAGAGCCTGTAAGACAAGCAAAAGCAGACTCCTGCTGGAAGAGGGAGGGCTGTGAGGTGGCATGTGAAACTGCAATCCAAGTTTCACACACCTGTTTTTTGCATGTCCTGAAGCACAAGAAATAGTGCTAGTGCTCTTCCTGTAGCAGACCTTGTGCAAGGGTGGGCTATGCTGAGTATCCTGTTGCAGCAGAAGAAATAAATGTATTGCAGAAAGATTGCCGAGAGCACCCTGTCTGTTATACAGCTGCTGTATCACTAGCATAGGAGCTTGTCCTCATATAAGTCAACAGTGGAAAGTCTAGTATTTAACATCTACTCTGGCAATTTTACAGATAAAAACTATTGAGTTTATAAGAGTGCCCTGGGGCTGCAAAGCTTCACATTATGATGCAGCAGCTAATCTGCCCTTGCTCAGAGCATTCAAAATGATGCAAAATTTATTCCAAACTCAGAATATCTGAAAAATATAAGAGAGGCACAGAACAAATCAGATTCCAGGTCTCTTTTGCTGATAAAGGCAGAAAAGGAAGGGATGCCTTTGGTCTCCTCAGCATTGCCTCCCTGCTCTTCTTCACCAGTCTCAAGTCTCCTATTCAAAACACATAGGTGGAATAGCAGAACAGAAAAAGGCTTACAGAGATGAAACGATAAATGAGAACTAAAATAGTTTTATGCTTTGCACATAGCTATTAAGCAAATTACTGTTCATAATTTCGTTCAAAAGCTCAGAAGAATATGTGACAAAATACCAACACTCTTATATTATGTTTAAACTTCAACATTTTAGCTCTCATACCTTTGTAAGCACAATAGTTGAAGACAAAGATGAAAGACCATATTGTATGCCTGACAATTATATTGTCTTACTCCTATCAAGTTACAATGATCTATTTAAACTAACATTTAGTTAAGAAGCCCATCTATGACAAAGAGAGAAATCGGTTTCCTGAGCATAGATTTGTGAAGCTTCCTCCTATCTGCAACCTCCCATTCAGGATCAGTCAGCCAAGCTCCTTGCTTTGCTGGACCTGGGTGGCAGCACCCATTCCTGCAGTTATGCACAAGAGAGACACTAGTTAGGGCCTATCCATTTTCGTCTACAGAGATCACTTTGTCTTCTGTCTGTGTAAACGGTGACATATCTGGATGGTTATGCAGATACTGGAAATAACAGATTAATCTATTGATCAGTGTTCACTGTAAAAACAGGCAAAAAATGCCTGAAGCATTAACTGTGAAATCATTTATTGTGAGTTAACAAAACATCTAATTACAAAGAACAATAATTTTGGCATGAAATATGATCTAGTGGGCAAAACAAAACCAGTAACAAATAATGAGGCTCACTTTTAACAGTTTTATCAATTATCAAACACCCTCAAAAGAAGACCACAGAGAATACATATGGAAGAAAAAGATAAAATGTGTTTGGTAGCAAGTAAGTATATACCCTTATTAAAAACAAAAAGCAGCAACAAAAAAACCCCAACAACAAACCAGAAAAAAACACAACAAAAAATCCCAAAAAACCAAAACAAATCCCCCCCCAAAAAACCAAAACAAACAAAAAACAACCAAGCAAGCAAACAGCAAATAATAATAAAAAATAAAATAATAATAAAAAAACAACAACAAAAGAAGCTGGTTTTAATTTATTTAAAGAAAAAAAATATCCACAGAACAGAAACTGGAGAACTGGTATTTAGAAAAGGATCAACAGCATTTCTCAGGAACCAGGCTGTTAGGATGTTACCATAACTCTTTCCACAATTTATAATGTGACACTCTATTCATTGCTGTGTCCATCCTAAACATTCCCTTCCCAGATCTCAGACAAGAATGCAATGTACGGTGTTCTCCTTAGAGATGCCATTACTTTTTCCTTTTCTCTTTCACTGCCCTGCCATGCCCCTACCACAGACAGTGATTCCTGCATCACTCCCTCTGTAAAGGCAGAGCTGCTTTATTACCACCACCAAGCAAGACACAATAGACCCACAATCAAAATGCACAAAATCGGACTGAACAAATAAATTGAAAACTTCTAGAAGAAAGAATATCCAGAAAACATGAACCTTAGGCCTCCAGCAACCCACTCTCTCTTTATCCCTTTCTTTCCTTTCTTTTATCCTGTCTTTCAGTCTAGCTGTCCTTCCCCATTAACAGGCCTAGTTTGGAAGACCATAATATGAATAAAACAAGATGATGTTCTAATATTGAGAGCCATTTGTCTACGTGTAGGAAGCCTGAGAGGTTTTCTCCCACTGTTGGGCAAAATGTATTACAATCTGCAGAAGGCTCTCATCTCTAACACATGGTCTTCAGGGCAAGAGTCTTCTCTTAATTGCTTTGCCACCTCTACCCTCCTGCATCAGACAGCAAAGGGTTTGAAAACCCTGCAAACTGAACATCTACATGGCAGGTAGGGGAAAACAACACAGAACAGCACAGACATAATGCTATGGCTTTCTTTAATCTTTGAGTAACCCAAATGAAGGACCTGCCCACTTCACAGAGCAATTAATAGGTGAGCCTCATTCTATTTAGGATAGTCACCAGCTCTATATGCCTTTTTTTTCCCTTCTAAGGATATCAGAGTGCTATTAAGGTGCTTATTACCAGTTTCTACTGTTCTAAAGTAGATTCCATTTGAGGCATTATATCTTTCATCAGGACTACTTGTCTTATGAAAAGTATGCTTGAATTTGCTCTTTAGTATTAAAGCTATCACATTCATCAGCTTGAAACAATACCCAAAGTCCCAAAGTTGGTATTATTAAACCGTGATTTTGGGTAGATAAGGATGTAAAAAATGTGCCCCTTGATTAATTCATAAATGAAGATAGATAGCTGAAGAGAAGTTGACATTAAACAACGCAATCTTCAGGGAACATCTGAGCTCTTGTCTGCTCTACTGGGAAATATTCTGCAGGACTCAAAAAAGCTTGTTTATCAAGGTAAATATGTCAAGAAGGAGTTATTCACACATAGCCTGAAAACAACACAGCTTTTAAAAACAACCCACTTAAGATATTGTGAGGACTCTTCCCCAGAGAAAACCATTCAGGATGACATATAAACAACAAATAGAAGTAATCAAGTTGTTAAATGATAAAAAACAACAACAAAAGAAAAAAAACCCTAGAAAAATAAACAAAACAAAAAAGACAGAGACAAATACACAATTGTGTTTAGAAAAAAAAGCACCAGTAAAGACTGGGTCCAGCTGACCAACCCTGCGACTTTCCTGCCTACCTTTCTGTGTCGGCAAGTAAATCTCTGCCTCTAGCATCATTTTGCAACTCCAGTCTCTCCTTCTCTCCAGCCCCACACATGATTCTTTTCCTTGCACCAGTCTTACATCTTATCTTATACTACAGCTGCTGTCATCTGAGTGAGGAAGAAGAAAAGGAACAACCTGAGAACAGAAATAGTCTAGACAGTCAGGGAGGGATCTGGAAGGCTTTAGGAAGCTATGCTTGCTTCTGCGAGGCTAACGGCTGGTGGGGGTAAGAGACATGATACTGGCAGCAGTCAGCTTCACCTATATCTCCATGACAGAAGTGTTTGATCTTGCCTACCCATGCGCCTACTGTGTGATAGGCAGTAAGGGCTCTCAGGCACTGTCTGACTCGATGAGCCTAAACCAGAAGCCACAGTCAGTAATTTCTAGCAACATTTCTTAGACTCTAAGCAGTGGCTTATTTCACCTACTAGCTAAAGCTACAAACTTTATCTGGATGTTGTAAATTCTTCAATTTGTAAGATCGACACCCACAGCCTCATACTTGTTACCTTACCATGAAACCACAGCATAGAAGATAAATATTTTTGAAAAAAAATGAGAAGACGTAATTTTTAATTTTATGTTAACAACTGCATAAAGTTGGAACCGCAAACAACAGTCAAGATTGAATAGGCACAATGTACAAGCACATACAGAGCTTCTGGCATCTGATTTGATATGCTACAAGTCTATAAAATCAAAACATTAGTATCTGATTCAGTAGCAAGACTAAAAAAAAACCAAAACCAACTTCCAGTTCAATATCAATTTGCCCAGTTTTGATATAACGCAAACTGAAACAAATATTGGTCTTTCCAGAGCCTTAAATTGAAGATAACAGCCTTTTACTCAAACTTATGTTAATTATCATATTACTTTCCTTAGTCAAACCAGCAGCTACATCTTTCCCAAAGCAGATTTTTAGCTAGTCAGAGCTGAGTGGTTTGTTAAATACCTGCTGCTTAAGGCTTTCATCTTCTTCACTCTAGATTGCCCAGTTAGACCAGCTCATAAGTTTGAGGAAAGTAATGCAAGGTAACCAGACATAGAATCATAACATCATAGAATGGTTAAGCTTGCAAAGGACCTTAAGATCAGCTAGTTCCAACCCCATCTCCCATGGGCAGAAGCACCTCACACTAGACCATGTCACCCAAGGCTCTGTCCAGCCTAGCCTTGAACACTGTCAGGGATGGAGCATTCACCACTTCTCTGGGCAATCTGTTCCAGTGCCTCACCACCCTCACGATAAAGAACTTCTTCCTTATATCTAACCTGAACTTCCTCTGTTTAAGATTAAACCCATTATCCCTTGGCCTATTGCTACAGTCCCTGATGAAGAGTCCCCCTCCAGCATCCTTGCAGGCCCCTACGAGGTCTCCATGCAGCCTTCTCTTCTGCAGACTGAACAGCTTCTACTTTCTCAGCCTGTCTTCATATGGGAAGTGCTCAAGCTCCCTTACCATCCTCAGGGCCCTCCTCTGGACTTGTTCCAACATGTTGCTCACTGTCCTTTTTATGTTGAGGACACTTGAACTACACACAGTACTCCAAGTGGGGTCTCACAAGAGCTGAGTTAGAGGGGCAGGACCACCTCTTTTGACCTCCTGGTCACACTCGTTTTGATGCAGTCCAGGAGACAGCTGGCTTTCTCGGCTGCGAGCACGCACTGAAGCTGGCTCGTGTTAAGTTTCTTACCTACCAATACCCCCAAGTACTTCTCCACAGGGCTGCTCTGAATCTCTTCTCTGCCCAACCTGTAGCTGTGCCTGGGACTGCTCTGACCCAGGTGAAGGACCTTGCACTTGTCCTTGTTGAACTTCATGAGGCTGGCATTGACCCACCTTCTCAAGTGTGTCAAGGTCCCTCTGGATGGCATCCCTTCCTTCCAGCATATCAACTGAACCACACAGCTTGGTGTCATCAGCAAACTTGCTGAAAGCGCACTCAATCCCACCGCCCATGTTGCCGACAAAGATGCTGAACAGGACTGGTCTTAACACCAGTCCCTGATGGACACAGCTTGTTACTGGTCTCCAGTTGGACATTAAGCCATCAACTGCGACTCTGTGTGTGGCCATCCAGCCAATTCTTTATCCACAGAGTGATCCATCCATCAAATTTGTGTATCTCCAATTTAGAGACCTGGATGTCATATGGAAAAATGACATACATGACATACATAAAGCAAGCACTTCTATCAGTGATTGCTTTCATCATTCAAATGCTGATAAAAGCTTTCAACCCACCCTCCTCAGAAATTAACTCCAGCAATAAGAGAGAGAGCATGCCATGCACATCCCTAGATTTAAACTATGATAGGTTCATCCTCCAGGAAAATCTTTACAAAAAGTTTACTGCTGTAGAAAGCTTTATAGAAAGCTTGAGCGCTAATTGACTGTAACCAGGGTAATGTAAAATGCCCCACTACTTTCTCAGAGAATGGACAGCAGTCAGGACAACTCGGAGTAGAATCTGAATCAGAATGGGTATGAATTTCAGAGTTACCGAAAGGACACACCTGTGCAGTTATTATTAAACCTTTTTACACTGATACTGAAAAGATTCTGGATTGGCTAGAAAGGAGTGTGGGAGCCTTTTTAATACGAGGCTTCTCCAACTCATTTTCCAAAATAAAATTATCATTAGGGTTACAAAGGCAATTCTTATTTTTAAGCTGCAGAATAAGTCTCACTTCTGCTACCTCAGCTATAATATAGGTAGGAAAATGGCTTCCTTTCATCATTACTTCTGTAGTTCAGACTTAGACTTGTAAGAATGATCTTCAGGGGTGTTTCTTTGCCTTTGAGTTTTCCTCTTCTTCCTCTCAGACTTTGCATTTTAGAAGCAGTCTCAACGTCTCAAACTTAATCTGTCCAAATGTGACCTTTTCTAGCTTAACAATTCCTCTTTTCTGTCTACCTTTCCAAAACATTTGACAACTCCACTGCCCTTTCTGTCTCTCAAGATTTCCCAGAAAAACAAGCAAGCACAACTTACACTAGAAATTCTAAATAAAACTTCTTGGAAAATTTGACAAAACAGAATTAATTTTGGGTTTCCACAATTATCAGAATGATGACAGAAAATGTGTCATGCTGTACTGCAGCCCATATGTCCTTAAGTGATATATTCTGGGATTTTGAAAGGTTTACACCAAGAAACTAATATTAAGGTGTTATCAATAACAGTTACCCTAAATTTAGCAAGACACAAAAGATTGGATCACTTAGAAATTTTACCATTTTCTGACCAAAAAAAGAAAAGAAAGAAAAGAAAGCAGAACTCATCTAATCTATTTTAATTAAAAAGTATCTAGCTGTTGTTGGAAATTTCTAAGACTTGCAGCTACCACTAGTATCAAAAGGATGGATATTTTTGCTATTACACATTAGAAAGTAAGATGCTGGCCTTGGCTTCACTAGTCACTAAGGGCTTTTTTCAGTTTGTTTCTGCTATTTTTCCTACAATTCCTAGGTTCTAAATGAAATTGACAGTTTATGAAAATACTGGTTCCTATCAAGTTACCTTCTCTTCCACCTCTTCTTACTCTTCTTCTCTAGGATTTGTTTTATAAGTTTTATTGCCTCTACAAACAAGTTTCATTTTTAAACAGCATATCTTTCCCTTCTGATTATGGAATTGGGACTTTGGGGCATCTAATTAAATGTTCTTAAACTGCTCCAAATTAATGTCACCCTATTTCATTTTAAATTGTCTTCCATTTGAATGGGCTTATAATTGCTTTCTAATTGCTAAGTTAGTCCATTCAAAATACAGAGTAGATACCCATTAACAATCTGAACTACAGAGTAACTCAAGTTAAAGCATTGCCTTTGTAATTTGTTTTGCATGTTTAGTATGTTTTAATACGTTATATGGAGCTGATTAATGAATTTTCTAGTTTGCCTCAGTGGTTTGCTGCAGAAATCAGTTTTCACACTGCATTCATTGTACTATAGTTTTTATTTACATTAATGCTCATTGTCCAATATTACAAACACAGTGAGTGTTATTTTGCTACTTATTTTAAATACTTGTGAAATTGTGGGTTTAATAGCAATATAGTCTGTGTTAATAAGAAAGGAGAAATTCTAGTCATTACCAGTTTGTCTTCCAACTGCTTTAGAAGGAGAAAGAAAATTTAATAGCATATTGTGACACTAGAATAACATAATTTTAAGGCCAGTCTATATCTGTTCTAATATTTTAATTTCAGAATAGATGTTGCTTCTTCAAATCCTCACTTTATTAATAAAGTCACATTTTGTGTGACTTTGAAACTGAATAACACACAAAATCACATCATGCATTTTGAGAAATAAAACTGGAATACTTACTGCCTGGATTGATTTTGGTTACTTTTTTTCCTGCAGAAGAGGACTGTATTTGAAGCAGTCTTTAGAATCAAGAGCAAGAAGTTACCCTGTATCTATTTTTTCTTTGCTTCTATGACCATATTCTAATGGAGAGGTATGAAATGTTACTGCAGAAGGATTCTTCAGCCTTCCTCCACTTAAGAAGCTTAGTAAGAGATCAAATTATTTAATACACTCATTAGTAATTCTTAACTCTGAAATCATTTGTTATTTGGACTAATATTAGAAATGGGCACTCTTCAAAGGAATAGAAGATTAGTTCAGATAAGCATACAAAATCTGAAAGCTCAAGTAGTCATCTTAGTGCTGGGAAACCCTCAAATATGTTGTCTGACATTGAAAGGCAGGTGTTACAGTGACACTGAAGAGCCTCAGAAGGATAAGGTACCACTCTTGTAAGAGAATGCAGGTTGTAACAAAGGACAGTCCTGGTCCACAGATGCTTAAAGCCCAATAGACAGGAAATTTCAAGGAAAAATGGTAAATGAGTTAAAGGAAGAAAATGCAAAGCTGAAATGCAAGTTAACAACCCAAGCTGAGCTTACTATGGCTCTGCCTAATTTCCTTACAACACCACAGGTATGTCAGGTATCTAATTCTGCTTTCTATGTGTATCCACCGATTCATTTTGTATCATGGTCTTAGCTGCCTAGTAGCAATAAACTTAGTTAATAGCTAGGCTTTTACCTGGTAGCAGTTTGCAAGGAGCATTGTGACCAGACTTGATCATGAAGGAGGGTATCTGTGTATGTACAGTGAAAAACATACAAGTTCAAGATGTGGAGCTACTGGAGAAAGTTTAGCAAAGGGTCAACTAAGAAGATGAAGGCATTGGAGCATCTCACACATGAGGAAAAGCTGAGAAAGCTGGGACTGTTTAGCATGGGGAAAAAAGAGTTGCAGGAGACTTACCAATGTATATAAATACCTAAAGGGAGGGTGCAAAGAGGGCAGAGACAGACTCTTTCCAGTCGTGCCCAGTGACAGGGCAAGGGCAGCAGCAGAAATGCTCTGATCATCAGAAAGCACCTTTTCACGGCAGAGTCACTAAGCACTAACACAGGCTACCGAGGGTGGTTTTGGATTCTCCATCCTCGGACATATTCAAAAGCCATCTGGATACATTCCTGTGCCACTGACTTTTGGTAGCCCTGCCTGAGAAGGATGGGTTGGGCAAGATGACCTCCAAAGGTTTGTGCCTTCCAACACTCAACCACTCTGTGGTTCTGTAAAATCATCTAAATCCACAATGGGAGAGAGTCAGGTGCGAGGGAAGGTTAAGGGTAAGTAGAGGAACACAAGTAAATTTCAGATCCAAAGCATAGCTTCTGCCATTTTAATACAAGCTGTTTGAAATACTGAGAGCATTTTTATGACTACATGGTTACTTCAGATTTTCTAACATGCATCCTTCATACTCCATTCATGTGCACTTCAAAATTTGGAAACAGGAATCTATAATTCAAGAGAAAATTAAACTTCTTGTTCCTGATTTAATATACTAATGCTCAGTGTAGAAGACATGTTTACAAAAAGAGCTAAACCAGACTTTATTTTCTTAAAAAACAAGAAAAAAAAAACAACACAAAAAATAAACCAAACCTCAAAAAAAAAAAAAATCCTCTCAAAATTAAGTTTCTTAGTCCAGACTTCTAATCTGAAGAGGTAGTTTTATTTTTAGCAATAAGACCTGCATTTCTAACACTAAGCATGTGCCTGTGCGCTTTGCAGAGCTACATAGTTTCTGCATTATTATTAGTGCAAAAAGGTCCAAATTTCAGTTTGTAACTCTTTTCTGATAACTGCACTAATTTCCTGAAGCACCAAGAAATTCTTGATGCTCTCAGTCTTTGAAAACGCATCTGTCAGCACTGAAGTTAGCTGTAGAAAAAATTGATATTAAAGCTGTACCTTGTATGTTGTTGAACAAGGCCACATAAATCTAACCTGGCATTTCACAATTTCTTTAACCTTCTCTCTGACAAGACAGACATAAAAAGAATAACTATTATAGCTAAAGAGGTGAAGGCAGAATTGCACTCCCAAAATTTAGCAGAAATCTAGTTGGTTACTCACTTCCGTGGAAGATATTATCCCAAAACTCATCTACTGAGAAATGTTTCTTCGATAGCACTCACTTCACACAATACAGCAGCTGATTTTACTCCTTACTAAGAAATCTTTCTCTCATTAAGCACAAGAACATAAGTCCTGTTTAAACTGAAGTATGTCCTAAGGTGTCTCTTGGGATTGATGTGTGTTTGAGCATATTACTAATGTTTTCCTTGTTTGTTTAGGCGGTTTTAGATTTTTTAATCAAAAGCTTTCCTTCACCCGACTGTTATTAGCTTGCCAGCTATATCACCCTAAAAACATTTCAGATAAATTACCGCACGAGGAAACAAGGATGGCTGAGATCTGGTAAACAATGCTTACATATTCATGCTTATTTACAATTTCATTTGACATAGGTGTATATATTTGAACACAAGTAGGATTTTCCAGTACTTAACTGGCACTTCAGAAACGTTGGCACTTACCAGCAAATTCTTCTTACGATAGAAATACCTCAGACTAATTTCTACAGAATTTTTACATTTACACGTTTATTTCAGTCTCAATCTTTCCAAGCTGTACGTTACTATACTGTATGTCTGCTACAGTTAGGAAAGACCTTCAGCCTTTACAGTTGCACTGGTTTGAACAAAATTCTGGTAGCAAAAATTTGCAAATTTTGAGTGTATCTTAATCAGCTTTATTTCTAATCTGTTTAACAATAACATGCATTTTATTTATGTTAGTTCATTTTCATTATTCACTGTTTTTAATAAGAAATTTAACATACAAATAAATCCAAGCCAAACAAACAGAACTCTCCCCCAAACCTTAAAACACCCCACTTATGTACGGAACAAAGTAAGTCTATTCCAAGTATTTTTCACTCTTCATCCTTAGAGTCTGTCTCTCTTTAAATATTGAATATGTACTATTAATTTGACTTACACATGTGCACAAGCATACCTACATGATGGTATATATTGCCTAGCTAACCAGACTTAGCTACACTACGCCTTTGCTGAGTGAAGCCTGTACAACATTTGTAAAACAACTGAGAATACGAATAATAACTCGGTGGTGTGATTTGGGGCTGTACACTAAAGCACCAATAAGGACCTTCTCTTGTTTTAGAGAGTATGTAGTTCCAGACAAACGAGAACTGACACGAATAGAATAGAAGATGATAAGCCATCTCTAATATTCTTAACATCATCTTCTCTCAAAGATCAAGATAATTCCTCAGAGATTAAGAGGCAGGCAAAAGGAGGTAGCTGAAGATGTTTTTCTCCATTCTCCTTTGTTATGGATCTATTTGCTATTTTTTTGATCACTAGGTGTTAGAAGGCAGCAAAGATTTCTGCTGGCCACATGTAACAAGTTGCAGGATATTCTTGGAAAAGAAGATGCAGGCAGGAACGTCTCGGTGTTCCCACCTCCATTCCACTGCTGTCTGTTACTATCCTGATGACAGAGGCTCACCAAGAGTAAGTGGGAGAGATAAGCCCTTGCTCTATTCTACTGACAGTACTCCCAGAAGCAAAATACACCAGTCAGGCTAACTGGACTCATAAGCCTCGTTTCTGATGGCAAAAAGAGAAGGAGATGCGTGCTATACTGCTGACTTGGGATGGTAAGGAATGGCTCCTTCCAGTAAAGGAAGATATTTGAGTCAAGAAGATTGCAGTGGTGGATTCAAATGGAACTGTAAGTACAGTATTTGTCCAGCACAATTCCCTCGTTGCTACTCACAAAACCAAATTGACATTGTCTTCTACATTGCATTCAATTGCAGGGAATATTCAACACATAGGCTTCAAAAGTTAAGAAACTGGTGTGAAGAATTATCCCAGGAAGAAGAAACCAACTCATGCACTAGCCGGTGAGTCCATGCCAAAACCTAAGTTTTCAGATACTGGATACAAACAACAAGTATTTTACATATAATTTGCATCCAAGAATGACTGACAAGATGATTCAGGAAACAACTTGGGATAGTAAATCTATTTGTAAACAAAACAAACCAAACAGTGGTCTCACAGACAAATAAAATGACAATATCAATTAGAGTGGATTTTATGTCCAGACCCTTCAATGACACACTTTGGCCATTAACTGGTTTACTTTTAAGAAGAGTTACTTTATCTTATTACATATTGGCTCATAATTTCCAATGAAAAGTATTCATAGGCACTAGATATACAAAAAAAAGTATATTTAATATCACAAAGAATAATTTTGCCTTTAAAGATGATCCATTAAAAAAGCTTATGACTATTTCTTTAATTAGATGTACTTTAATATATTAACTATGACATAGTCACAATAACACAAAATTATGGGAAGGCAAATTAATCATGCACAGGGCACTTGATAATTAAACATTTAATAACTATTTGCGAAGATTCCAACAGCGGCATGCCAAATTTGTCAACTCCAGCAATTAATTGCAAATTGCTCCTTAACCCACTAGATCCTGAGAGCCATCTGTGTGGGATTGCTTAAGTTATACTTTGAGATCCTAAGCCTGATAGCCTCAGATTTGAACGCCAGTATGAAGGTGGGGCTGTAGGATGGAATGGGTCTGGACTTATTGAGTCCGGCCTCCTCTGACTGTTTGATGGCATTATACCTTGAGTTTCGATGAAAATCTGTTCTTTGTGATACACAGAATATTCATTCCCACTGTTTTATAATTAATTGAGTTATACAGATTTATGTAGGAAGGAAACTTATTAACATGTTTCATGTCCGATTCAGTAGAGCAATATGTTAACATACTTTAAACATATCAAATGCCTTCATTGAGGTCTATGAAATAATTTCAAAAACAGATGAAAAACATCCCAAAGAGATTTCTAGCAACAACTTTTATCTGTGGATGGTGAATAATGAGAGAAAAAAACAGTAAACTAGAATTGCAACAATTTCTGCATATAGAGAATTATGAAGTTTTTCTATTATAAAGTAGACAGTTATGAAGTAGACAAAATTTCTGTTATATCAAGGTTTCAACATACTCTGACATTTCTGACAAGGGTATGTGCAATATCATGAATGTTGGGGCTATGTTTTCTTTTGCATTATAAATATGTATACACACAGATGCACAAAATAAAAGAACTCCAAGAATCACAGGGCTAGTTCTAGTGCATTTCTCCCTTACGGCATTGAAGGATAAATAGAAAACCTCAGTCAAGAAATGCCACAAACTAGGAGATGAGTAACTGCAATATCTGCAAAGGGTGAGATTGCTATTTATTCCTTACTTTTTGTCAACAGCCTAGCCTGACATGTAAATTCCACAGTAAACTCTAGTTCTTGCTGACGACCACCTTAGATGATACCAAAAAATTATTTTGAAATAAGGTGGATCTCAAAGCGTGCCTGCTTGCTCTTTGGGTAACCACTTTGGATAAATGTTGGGGTTTGGAATCCAGGGTGTGATAAGAAATTTCATTGCTTGGACATATTTCAAAATTTCCTAGACCGTCAGCAGCAGATGAAAGTCTATTTTTAACTGATACATGGAACACAATATACATGAATACCGCAGGATGCATTCTACTAAGGCACATTTTTGCTTCATATAATCATATAATCAAAATATATTTGGTATATATGAATGAAGGCAATAATCCTTGCCTCCTGACAAAGGGCATTGTGTAATACCTTGAACTTCCACATTCCCTCTAAAACCAGTGATGCTTAGCTGGTGTTTCTGGGGGCCTTCACATGAAGACCCTAGAAAGAGATGATTCCCTCCCTCACTTTTTGTCTCCAACGCACCAAATTATCCATAATTGTCTTCTTTCTTTAAGATGATAAAGAAATAGGTATTTTCACCACAAGGAAATGTTGATCTTTTGCCTGACCATCTAAAGGACAAAAAACTTTTCCTCCAATAACGAAAACACAAGGTCCCCAGGTGCAAACCTGCCAGAAGAATGAAGTCACAAGTGCCAAATATCGGTTAAGGCCCACAGGAGGAACACTCTTCCTAAACTCAAACTGGATACTGCCGGATACAAAGTCTTGAGATCAAATGGAAAGTAAGACAGAACAAGCCCACTGTACTAGGTAGAGCACGCAGGAAACATAATTAATTTCAGAGCTAGCTTTGAGCATGGTTAGACACATTACTGAAAACTCTACTAGTACTCAAAGTCAAAAAAGGTATTGTCTAAATTTTTTCATTGAAAGACATTTGAATTTTACGATCCCTGTGTTAGATGCTGGGTTTCAGAACCTTACTAAGCTGCAGAATAGACTTGCTTTCATTGGTTTTTCTGAGGAATTTATTTCCCTTGTTTAGTTGTTTTAAGAGACTATAAATAACTTTGGTTATTTGAGAGACTACATAGTTTGGATTTTCTTGACAATATTTCTTCTACTGCTTCTTAAGCTATAGATGCTAAAAGTAGGTGCTACCTGTACACTCATGTCAGGTGGGCTTTTCACACAAATCTGATTTATATCAGACACCTAATGACGTAGCTATTGGTTACAACACTCTTGAACTGAAGTTAAACATTTCTTTTTAACTGAGTGTTCCTGAATGTTATATGAATGTGGTTGGTTGGTTGGTTTGTTTTGTTCTGCTTCACCACAATCATTTTGCATAATGACATCTGACACTACTAAAAGCTCAAACCCCATCTTATGGACAGCATGAAAGAAATTGTCACTTGTAATCATTATCAGTAAGGGGGGGGGTGGTTATGTACTATGTGTAGTGATAACATTTTATTTGCCTGCTTTTATTCTTCACAGAGCTAGTAAATTAAGGTTGTGATAGTGCAATTCATGATAATGCCTAGAGAGACTTAGAGAATTCCATTCGAGGAAAACTCCATGATTATTTATTTGTCATTAATTCATTTATGTACAGAGACAAAAAGCATGCTCAAGAAGAAAAAGAATAATTGCCCTTTCCTCCCCCTCCCCGCCCCAGATTGTAATAAGTCTCTTACGTCAAATACTATCTTCATAACCATCTAAAAAGCTTTATGTTGCTAACTAAACTATAACTTGAGATCATTAGGATATTTGGGGCATAATAAAAAGAAGAAATATACAGTATTCAGCTCATCATGAAGCTTCTTAATATCCTGTGCTTGTTTAGGACAATTACTTGAATATGCATTTAGGACTGGCAGAAAGTCAACTATTTGTTCCTTAAGCAGGATGGGTACTTTGGCAAACTCCACCCCTCACAGCAAATGAGTTTTCAGAAATAACATTCTCCTTTGAGCAAACTAACTGGACCATTGCCAAGCTTAATCCTAAAAGAGGCTGAGAGAGAGAGAGAGAAATAAAATGCAGAGAGGAGAAAACCAGCAAGAAAGTTATATCAAGGAAAGCCAGCATTAAAAAAAGTCTTCAGAGAAAGTCAGAAAACAATATGCAAGATAAAGGAAGCAGAAAGACTGATGAATAACGTAGTGTAGTACAAAAAATGCTCAGTTTCTATGTTGTCTATCAGGTAGAGTGCTTGTATCACAATGCCTGACTAATCTCACTCTAAAATTGGGTTTGCAGTTTCCTATACTTCTGGTAACATTTTGCTCTTCAGACTTAAATACTCCAACCTCTTGTTTTTGAGTTTGCATCCATACTTCCACTGGGCCTCTTTCTTCTATCATGCTGAATATCAGAAAAATAGTAGGAAAACAATATGACAGTATGAGCATTATTAAATTCAGAAACTGGATAAAATTAGGCTATAAATAAAATGAGCTTCTAACTTCTTTGCTATGAAGACTTTAGACTTCTACAGAGAACGAAAAGGCAGACATTTTGCAAGTAACGAATGGAGACATATTTATGCCTTTATCCTTCCTGTAAACCTGTAAGGCAACCTGTAAGGCGGCTTACACTCACTCACTTTTGCACAGCTCACACTTTTTAAGAAACCTCTGATTTTATTCCCTCAGAGTATGGCCCAGTTTCTCTGCATATTAGAGTATGCCCACTCCATCTTAGAATGTTTCAACTCTGGGTTGTGGAAACCAAGGATGCCCTTGTCAATGGTTGCCTGAGCTCCATGGAGACCCTCGCCAGTGGCCTTTGCTGATGCCAAGCACTGAACTCTAGCACTGGACATCAGAAAAAGGATGCACTTTCTGTAGTTCCTTTTGTGATGCTCAGGCTCCACACAAGAGGAGTCTGTGTATAAAGGGTGAGAGAGAAGAGTGCAGAAGGATTAATCACTGCAGGTGTTGAAGAAAAAGGACTATAGAAAAAGCAAATAGTGAACTAAGAGAGAAGAAAAAGAGGGAAAATGAGAGAAACATAAAAGAGTGGAAGATGAGACAAACAAATGCATAATAGTAAAGCCATCTGTAGCTATATACTCGGTACCAATTTTGGACAGAGTTTGCAAAGTTCCTGAGAAAGTCTATTTGTCAACTGATAGTAAACAGCACAAGAATATGCTACATCTGCTCTAGGCACTTGCTTCATTTTTTTTCTTCTTCTAATAGAAAGTAACATTTGTGTGTCATGGACCTAAATATCTGAACTTGTTATACATTATGTATTTCTCCTTTTAATTCTCCTTATTTTTTTCTACCACCTCATACATTATTTTTAAAACAGCCTAGACATGAAATACTAAAACCTATATCTGGCAGGAAAAATACTGCATCATTTATTAGCTTTTGCAAACACATTGCAATGAATCTTATTTAGCCCATTTTAGCAACTAGATCAAGAGAAGTTTGCATAAACAAATTTTCTCTTGTCATTTTCCAAAGTTTGTCTGCTTACGTTTTTGATTGTAACAATTTGCATATGTCATTTCTTAGACTATGAAGGTGAACTGAGTGATTTGGCTACAGATTCCTGTTTAACTTTCTGTTTAATGTCCACAAAGCACAATGTCTTTGGCTCACAGTCAAACAGGCAGTCTGGAAATTGCATTAAATATCCAGCTTTCTGAAATCTGGGTTCATCTAAATTCAATTTCTGAAACCTAATATGCTTTCTCCTCCCAGTTTCTTAAAAAAAAAAAACAACAAACAAACACACAAACAAACAAACCCCCCCCAAAAAAACCCCAAACAAAAAATAAACTCTAATAAAACCTTACAGAGAAGCAGCAGACTGCTGTAGAATGAAGTCATTACAATATTCAGGCAAAGATGCAGATTCATTCACAAAGTACATTAAATCCCCACCTCATTTTCATACTACACAAATATCATTACACACACACACACAAAAAAGTCATATATTAAACTGCTGGAGTTTGGGGTTTTGTTTATTTTGGGTTTTGTTTTTTTTTTTTTCCTGAGGGCATAGAGGTAGTGGGGCTGTACTTGATGACAAACCCTGTATATTTTTACTGTTCAGTGGATCAATATTCCTACTCGGCTTTCACACCCCTCTTTCTTCCTTCACTAGCAAGACAGACCTTAAAGTTGGCCAATACTTAGGCAAATTATTTGGTGTAGAATGAAGGAGGCATGAAAAAACTACCTACTAATTCACATTGCTGGAATAGTGAAATAGGGTTACGAATCTCAAGAGAAAAATGGAAGCAGAAAGGAAATAAGGAGGTCTTGATCATTGCTGGTCCATGGCAGGGTGGACAATATGTACACTTCACTGTGCTGCAGCAAAATAGGACCCAACCCTGGGAGACATTATTTGCGAATGAGGAATTAAACTACACATTTTCTAAGTAAAAGAGAATTGGAAGGTGAAGCTGATGACCATACCTTTCCTTTCCACAGGTCTGTGCTTAGACCTCAGCATTTTTCCTCTATGATAAAACACACAAAATTCTCAGAGAACTATGCTGGGGCTTAAATACATGATCAAAAGTCTGATGGATGGCCCTCTGAAAGGTAAGGAAGAAACTTTCTGGATGATTGAAACAGATAATTACGTTATGCACAGCACTGAGGCTAATCAGGAAGAAACTCAAAGCGACAGGTCAGTTGAGTATGATACATCGATCATGGTTTTTACTGGCTTACATCTCTCAATCACAGTCATGGTTTCTAGGCAGAAAAATCTGATCACATGTAATAGCCGTTTCCCTAGCATCTAGTTAGCCAGAAAATGTAGGTAACAGGTATGGGCAGAGATTTACTTATGCAAGATAACTTCAGCTGCAATAGAGAGCTGGTCTAGTTTATAGCTCTAAATCTGTGTCTGTTCAGGCTGGTGATCTCTTTGTCAGTTTTTCGTACAGCATCCTTTATTTTGTTCCATTACTGCTATGATGCTCTTTCAAAATGTTTCAAACAATCATTTAACAACAATAAGATGTATTTATCTGCCTACCAGCTTACCTGCAGAGTGTCTCCCAAAGCTATTTGTAGATGAATTTCATGTCACTGAATTGTCAGAATAACTGGTAATAACATGCCATAACTAGTAATAACATGCCAATCTACAGTGTAGCCAGAAAATCATCGAAATTACATGTTCTAAATATACTTTTTAATAAAAGAAAGTGGAAAGTAAAATAGCTAAAGACATAAAGAAAACATTAAAATGTGACTGGCAGCACAGTTCAAATATTAGAAGATATACAGCAAAATAAAACAAAATTAAAAGTAAAATAAGAAGTACTCTAATGGCAGAAAATGAAATATATGTCATAACAATATTCACATTCAAACCGAGCACAAGAATTTTAAATTCCTTATAGAATATTGCACAAGAGGTGCTCTTCAGGCTCCTGCTTTTTTTTGGTACCATGGGGCAAAGTTCTCTATAGTCAGCAGCTGTGATCAGGGGCAAATCAGGAGAACAAAGTTGTTTTGCTTTCAGCTAGTAACAAGGCTTACTAAACATGCCTGGTTAATTCTAATCTAAAACATGCCATTCCTCAGAGTGGCAGAGAAAAGTATAGAATTTAACAATGATGACTCAGAGGCAGAGAGAGAGTAGTGGTGCTGGTTCAGGTGCAAGGATTGCCGAGAGCCCTGCTACTGCCAGTGAATGTGCTCCATCTTTAGAAAACAACAAACAGCAGCAGGAACAGAGGCGCTCAGCAAGCAATCAAACTGTTATAGAGACTAACTCTCCTGCAAGGTGTTGTGGGGAAAGTCTGAATTTGGCAGTCAATTATATTTTTTACCTTGCAGAAAGCCAAATCCAGAAGCAGTGAGAGGGCTTACACTGCAATTTCATTGCTGTTTTGTCATTTCTGTTAGTGAATTCAGAGTTCTTTCCCCCAAAAAAAGGAAATAAGGTTTTTCATCTACTGTCAAGAGCCCTGGCTACTAGTAACAGTCTCAAATGAGTAAAAATCGAGCTTAATTTCTGTACAAAGGATGAACCAGCTTTACAGATCCTATACCTTTTTTTTTTAAATCAGGATTAAAAAAAATAATAATACATGAAATTGGATCTGAGATTGAAAGAAATTGTCTTCCCTTAGGAAGAAGCTGATGACTTATGCAGCCTTAACACCCATTTTGTGTAGCATAAACAATGCTAAGTGCTACTGTACTGACTTCATTTGGAGAAGGGAACTTCTCCTGTATGATCAAATTTTGTGAGGGAAATGGCCAAAAGTGCAAACCCTGCTCATCAGCCTTTTCTTGAAAAAAGGAGAAACAGAAAAACTTCAGGAGTACAATAGCATTGTTTCAGCTTGAACCACACTGAAAAAAATTACTTAAACACTTTTTTTATATACATATCCTCATTAAATTGAAAGCATTAATTCTGCACAGTTTAGCTCATAATACCAATCATTCCATTGGCAGGCTTTTTCATTCTTACAGAAAGTGAAGTTGTCCCCAGGTGTTAGCTGTATTCTTCAGTTAAAATGCAGTAATTTAAAAGGTAATCTTTTGTCCCTTATCAGTACTCCACAAAAGACACTTAATAACATGCCTGATCAGAAATGGATTTTAACCTCAGAATTACTAAGGTTCTAAAATTCTTCAATGAATAATTTAGGATTTTCAATTCCCTTCTTACAGTATAGCAGTTATTCATTAAATAGTTGCATTATTAACAGACAGACATAGTATATCACGGGCTTACAGACTCAGGGACAAAGCAAGAAAAACATTTGGGAGTCTAAATCTCACTGAACTCATTCTTGAAACTAGAACTGCAGTCGTCCACTATCTCAGTTGTTTCCTAACATCATAGACATTTTATATTTCAGCATGAAATTTCCACTGGTGCTTACAGTTTTGCTGGTGGGAAAGCCCAGAATCATCTTCATCTTGCAAGCACCAAGCAGACAGGTATTCAACTACTGGGTCAGCTCTGTCAGGGCCCAGGAGCATAGTGAGAGTATCATAGAATGGTTTGGGTTGAAAAGTACCTTAAAGATCATAAAGCTCCAACCCCACTGCCACAGGCAGGGACACCTTCCACTAGACCAGGCTGCTCAAAGTCCGATCCAACCTGGCCTTGAACGCTGCCAGGGATGGGGCACCCACAGCTTCTCTGGGCAACCTGTGCCAGTGTCTCACCACCCTTGTAATGAAGTATTTCTTCCTGACATCTAATCTAAATCTACCCTCTTTCAGTTTAAAGCCATTCCCCCTTGTCCTATCCCTACATGTCCTTCTAAAAAGACCCTCTCCAGTGTTCTTGTAGGCCCCCTTTAAGTAGTGGAAGGCAGCTCCAAGGTCTCCCTGGAGCCTTCGTTTCTCCAGACTGAACAACCTATACACAAGGGCCCAGAAAAGATTCCAGACCTTAAACAAAAAAGTACAATCCTTAAACTGCTGCCAAGCTTGTTGACACGTTTTTTTGCCATCTGAATGGTACTTCAGAGCAAGTCCACAACTGTGGCCACAGAGGAAAGCCAAACAACCTGGTTCCTGTCTCAGACCAAGGACTAAAAGCCACTATTCACTGTTGCCCACCCTGTATCTCCTGAGAGTGCTGGTCTGAGAAGGACAGTCTTTAATCACGTTGTGCAGAGTACTTTCAGCACAAAATACAGGGATGTTCACAAAAACTCAAGCTCAGTATTTAAAGCCTCTCTTCCAGCCTTTCAGAATAGCACCTTAATCCCCATGAGCTCGTTGCTGAAGACAAACAAACCTTGTCTCCTGAACTGCCATACAGCAGAGACATCTTCTTTGCCCTCACTTACTGGCTGTGCTCAGTTCTGCACTACTTGCTGTCATTTTCACAGGGCTCTGCTAGCTCAGGACATGGGCACAGCAGTCCTTCCTGCTGTGAAATACTGACACATGTAATGGCTTTAAAGACCTGTGCTTCTGGTCCGTCATCAAATACTAAACTGTGTTTAATGTACAGTCTGAGCAATCGTGTACATTGCTCTTGTTTCTTCTCTGCCAAGTTATTAATATTTGTAATAAATGTCACTAACAGGATTAGTTAAGTTGAAAGGTGTCATTGTTTTATCTGCAACGAGTATTCAAATGCACCATGTAGTTACATGATTACAAATAATTAAAGTATATAAGAGAAACTTTTCACTGAATATATCTTTGGGTTATACACAATGAGTATTCCCATCACTTGCAGAGCATGAAAAGCCATACACTTCAATCACTAGAATCTCGTGAGAATTCTTTGTTCCAACATCCATGTTCTATAAGGGCAGACAACAATATTTTACTCTAAATTTCATGGTTTGGAATCCTACAGCATTGTTTCCTATTGACAACAGCAAAGCCGCAATTGCAAATTGGTGCTGTAACTTCAAATAATGCCTTATCTTTAAGTTTTGAAAGCCATTTAGTTTAATGTTTTGTTTATAGTAGGATCACATTCTCACAATTCACAGAAAACAAGCATTTCTTAATCAGGAATCTTTAAATGCATTCTGGAAAGTCATACTCACTATGGTTTAAAGCTGACCTCTGGAGCTACCCTTTGCATGATTTAGGTTTCTGAAACAAAAATCCTTATGACAGAGTGACATCTGCAAAAACAAAAACACAAAAAATGCTAGAAAGGTCAGTTATGCTCATAAATAAACATAACAATCATTTTTACACTGGTGCTGTCCAAACAGGTCTAAATCTGAGATTCCAAAATAATGTTACATCCAACTTTGCACGAGTAACTTTCAGTTCCCGAACAGGTTTCCACCTGAGGATACAATAGCATGTGCTGTTTTCTGTCTATTATTAATTGCATAGTTTCACCTCACTCTCATAAATAAAATTCTGGGATAACTGTAAGATGGTTTAAATGACTAAGATTTATTCTGTTGGAGTGACAGAGTGCATGGATTAGAGATCTGGGAGCTGTCAGCTTGTAGTTTTTATATACTGAAAAAGATTGTCAGAGATATCTAGAACTATAAGTTATTTTAGACTGTATACTAAAATAAGCTCAATAGCAGAGGCAGAATGAAAAATCTGCCTTGTGTCACATACTCTAAGGTCTACTGAGGTGCAACTACACGTTCATTTATTGTAGCCAATGTTGTCAGACCATCTCTAGCAAAGTCATCTGGTGATTCCTGGTATCGCTATCCAAAAATAAAAGAAAAACAGCATTAAAAGAGAAATTTTCATAAGTTCATTCCTATGAGAAATCTTTACTGTGAATCATGCAGTGTTGGGAAATTTTCAGCTAAAGAAATTCCTGAACTCTATTAATTCTCAAAGTACTCACTGGGCTATCTGCTATAACTGCTGTGAAGCTTACAAATTCTGTGTGCAAATGCGATATTCTAAACACATTTATATAAAATCAGGTCAAATATATGTGATTCATGATGTTTACATTCTAATTATTTCCTTGTAGACTGAAATACACTGGGGAAACTTATAGCATTCTTGAAGCTGATAGACAACAAGCAGAAGGTGAGAAACAAAGGAGTCATATGACAGTTAAAGCACCTAATTAAGAAAGGTTTCTGACACTCTAAAGAGTCAAGTATAAAGCAGAAGAGTAATTTTCTAAATATTTATGTCATATATTATAGTAACCACACAATGGATACTAAATAAAAGTAAATAATCCTCCTTCCAGCTAAGTTTTCAGACAGTTATTTAACTCTGTGACAGCTGAGACACTAAAAAAACACATATATAATTATCATTATCCTTTGTATCATGAAACAAAATGCCAACAAGCAAGTTCGGACTTGTTGACTGCCAAGAGATTTATTATAATAAAAGTAAATACAGAAAAAAGTTGTTAATCCATGTGTTTTATACATGACAGTTCAGCCCCTTTATTTGGTGGGGGCATTATTACAACCACACAACATAAATATTTAATTGCTAACTCATAAATAAACACAGAGTTTAAAAGGGCAAATTTTAATAACGTATTTTGTATGTGCAATAAGATGTCTAAAGCTGTAAGGATACATCAGCATGCATACAGTGTCAACTAAATTATCACAGACTAACAGGCATCATAACTGAAGTAGTAATCTGAGCAAGTCTAACTTAAAATGAGACTCTTTTTGAAAGGTGATGCACACAGAAGACTCAGAGGCCAAGAAAGAAGGGCAATGTATCACTTAAATTGTTTCTCATTCTACATAGGACCTCAAAATCACTTCAAGGGTGATAAAAACAAAGCATAAAAGTTAAAGAACTTGTGATCATAGAATCATAGAACAGTTAGGGTTGGAAAGGACCTTAAGATCATCTAGTTCCAACCCCCCTGACATGGGCAAGGACAACTCCCACTTAACCATGTCACCCAAGGCTCTGTCCAGCCTGGCCTTGAACACTGCCAGGGATGGAGCATTCACAACTTCCTTGGGCAACCCACCCTTTCAGTAAAGACCTTCTTCCTTATATCCAGTCTAAACTTCCCCTGTTTAAGTTTTAACGTGTTACCCCTTGTCCTATCACTGCAGTCCCTAATGAAGAGTCCCTCCTCAGCATCCTTATAGGCCCTTTTCAGATACTGGAAGGCTGCTATGAGGTATCCAATCAGTATGTGTTAAAATTAATGGAGGCATTCTCATTGATAGGATTGGACTTAGAAAATAACCTCATTTATCTCCCCTCTTTTTATCATGACTTGGAAAGAGAAAGTAAAGAATATTCACAGAAGAGCAGGAATATGTGGCTTATACGAAAGAGATAGTATAATGTACAAACAGCTGTACTTTTTTGGTAGCATGTCTCAATGTGATTACACTTTTAAAAATTAACTTCTGTGAAGGTGATACTGAATGATACGTGGATATTTGTTTGTTCTTATGCAGGCAATACTGCTTTTACCATTCGCCATGACACATTGAACAAGTGCATGCATGTTAAAAACTCACGGATAGTGATAGATGACTGCAAGGAGACAAGTGAAGCTTTATGGAAATGGGTATCCCAGAATCGCCTCTTTCATCTGGGATCCAAGCAGTGCCTGGGACTTGATATATTCACTAAATCACTGTTTCGCCTGAAAATGGTTGATTGTAACTCAGGACTAATGCTGTGGTGGCGATGTGCAGATGCTTCCATCCTTGGTGCATCTCAGTACAAAGTGACTGTCAAGAGTACCTATGTAACTGTAAGCATAAATGCAACAGACCAGTGGCGAAGCAACAATTCCTCTGATGTTATATGTCAGTATCCTTACCATGGTAAGTTTGCACAGGGGTTTGGAGGACTTTTTCCTTTTTCCTCTCTTTTTTCTTTTCTTTTTTTTTTTTGTTAAGAGCTTGCTGCTGTATGACTATGGCAGTAAATTCTTAAAATTCATCCTATGAAAAGACCAATCAGAAAGGCAATAGAAAGTTTTGCTGTAGAGAGATACTGATATTCAAGTATAAAACTTGAACTGTTTTTAATAAAAAATAAATATGCACAACTGAAGAATTTGTGTTATCAAGTGGCTTTCTTTCAATTTAAATCCCCCCTCCCATATTTTAGTGAGAGCTTATTTATGAAATAGCAACCACCTTTCATCAGAACTGATGCTGCGCTCTTCACAGCAACGTGAATTTCACTGTTAGTGGCATTTGAGGGCATTTTCTTTGCTGATAAGCTGTACAATCAAATTCAGTGCATGCTGCAATCTTGCAGCGTTTTGGACTGTCAGGAACTATCCATTTGCTTTGTTCTGGTAGTCTGTTCACTTGCCATGGAAGCCAGTCTTATCTGAAATCTCATGCTTGCTGGAAGAAGTGGTGAAAGCTTGCTTTACTTTAAGAGCAGAATTTTCTTTGTATATGAATTGTTCAAAGGGGTCAGTCTGAAGAGCCTAGTAGACTCCAGTTTGAAACATTTGTGTTTGAAACGTGTATGCGTTGATTCCCAGAGCCTTTTACTGTAGTGCTTGGTGCAAACCACCTGGATTTCAACAGGTATTTATCCCTAACTTACCAGGAAGGGGGAAACAAGTTTCTGCTGTGTTATCCCCACTCAGAAGAAAAACTACAGAAAAACATTTTCCTCTCATTTCTTTCTGTTCTGGCATTGCTGTATATTATCTGTGACAAGGTACAGTGTTTTAAAACCATGAATGTGATTTGTATGCTTTTAACTTAACTATGTCTGGACATGCAGTAATACTGATTTGCTGTCCTTTCCTCCGCTAGACAACTTGTATCTACTTCTTTAATTTTATTTTATTTTTTTCCTGCAGAGGTTTATACCAAAGATGGGAACTCCTATGGAAAACCCTGTGAGTTCCCCTTTCTGTATAATAAGATGTGGCATCATGACTGCATTCAAGATGAAACGCATACGGATGGAAAATGGTGCGCCACATCGGAAGATTATACTCGTGATGGAAAATGGGGAATCTGCTTACAACCAGGCATGTTGGGTTTCTAAACAGACGTCCTAAAAGTGTTCTGTGACTTCCTGTATGTATGGCTCCACCTTGGTGTAGCATGTTGCTGTTGAACTGGGTAAAAGCAGGTCCCTTTTCTATTGCAGCATTGACAGGACAGTCAGTGCACACTTACTCTGTAATACATGTGATTAGCAATATAAAAATTGATAGACCTTCAGTATTACATTTTTTTTTTGCAACTTTCATGATGTTTCAGTATAGTTGTAGTTACAAGTACTTTCTGCTTCCTTTAAACAGAGGATGGTTGTCATGATATCTGGAAACATGATCCAGGGTCTGAAAGTTGCTACCAGTTTAATACACAATCTGCTCTGTCTTGGAAGGAAGCTTATATTTCATGTCAAAGGCAAGGGGGAGATTTACTTAGCATCCAAGATGGATCTGAATTAAGTTACATACAAGGTAGGTGTAATTATTCACGTAGCAATATCAGGAAATCTTGACAAATTAACATAAAGTGTAGACAGCATTTTAGTTTCTGTCTTAAAATTCTGGGTTAAAACTTGATTGTACTTAAAGTGCATTGGTGCTTTCATTTGTCTGGCAACACTAAGCTGCTAATCTCACTTTAGAGGCTTCTAAAAAAATTGTCTGTGTGATTTCATTATAGTCTTTAGCTGTTGTTTATATTTATAATGAGGAACATCCCCAAATTCTCAAATATGGGCCAGAATGGCAGTTATTGTTTTAGCAGTATGTTACCCACTTGTTGCTATGAAATCATCTTCACTGATGTCCAGTCTTGGAGGAGCTGTCAGTGTGCCTTTGGGAATATAAAACCAAAGGACAAACATCTGAATGCATTGGAACTTATGTGGGTGAATTTCTCTTCAGTTCAAGAAAGTTTGCATGCCTAATTATAGTAGCAATCTTTCTTTCCTCAAATGCATGTTCTTTCAGATCAAATTTTAATTTAAAGGAGACCAATTAAAGATGAACATTTTATGCTAATTGTTTTCTTAAAAAAACCCGGAAACTCTCCAGCTAAGGATGACATCGCTGAGATCTTTTGGATTGGCTTAAATCAACTGGACGTTTCTGGAGGTTGGCAGTGGTCAGATCACAAACCTTTGAATTTTCTCAACTGGCATCCAGGTAATGATGATTCGGGTGGTATTAACAATATCCACAACTTTAACAGTAATATTTTGCTTTGCCCCCCCTTTTTTCTTTTTTTTTTTCTCTTTTTAACACTCCTCTCTATTGGGCTTCTTCAGAACAATCGTTGTTACCACATTTCTGTTAGAAGTTGTGAAGTATCTTTTCTCCTTAGAGAATGAATCTTTCTGTACTCATTCTATATTTATGGATGGTTAGGTTAATAAATCTCTAAAAACCAAAAACTTAAAATAGTATCTTTGAGGTTTATTTTACTAAGGTATCTACAGCTTCCTTAGCTTCTAAATTTCTCCTCCCACTGACAGAATGGCATAATGGAATTTACTTCCCTCAAATATTACAATTATTGGCATGTGTGTGAGGACTGATATTGCTTAGAAGATTGACCTGTGTTTTAAAACTTCAAGGTTGCTTAAATTTGTATTAAGGTGAAGATGAAAGAAGTATAAAAAAATTTTTTTAATTACTCCCAAGTTCCTAGTAGAATTGGTGAGACTCTTGTTTGTTCGGAATTTTCAGTGTGTATTTGTAATATTCTCACAAATACACCATGGATAAGTATAAATACAAATCCTGGAGGAATAATAATCAGGAATACTGAAAGCTAATATTGTTCCAGCTTTCAAGCTGAATTTGACCTTTCTAAACTGGAATCCTATTTTTCTGTGAGTTTCAGTTTCTAGAATAGTGCTGCAACGTGAATTCTGTGAAAAAATAAAAAGTGGTTTCTCTTCTTTCTTTGAAAGCTTTAATAAGAAATTTCTATGAGATTTTCCAAAGGTGGTCTGGGGTTTGGAAAGGTTAAGGACTTTTCTGGACTTGTAGTGCTGGCTGCATCTTCTGAAACTATGATGACACTTTAGGACTGTAATGCAGAGCTGGAGACTAAACTATCCTGAGTTACAATGGTATAATTTAATCTTCAGTCATGGCAGACACACTAATGTCTACCCTCCTTGTGAAAAATACTTAACTGGTATCTAACAGGAGTTTTGCTAGCTGCAATTTGTACCTATTATTTGTAGTTCTTTCATTATACACCTCTGAAAGGAGGCTGGCCCTGACTCTGTTGTACTCTCCTGTGAAGAACTAAGATCCACTCTAGCCTTTTGTGTGACACCGAGCAAACCCAGTGCAGGGGAAAGTGGGATACTCTGTGTAGGACACAGCTCAGGTTTGCACTGGGGCTCAAAAGGAAGAGAAACCAAAAAAGTTCCATTGCGATGGGGCTCAAAGGGAAGCTGAGGACTGTAAAAAAGCGTTCTCCTCTGTGATATTTTTAATTTGTGGCTTTTTCTCAAGTTAAGGTAGGGAGTTATGGTTAGCACTGAGAAAGAGCGCAGAGCTGGGTTTGTAGTGGGGTGGGAAAGGGGCTGCCAAAAGAAACTAAGGGCAGCACAAAGGGTTCTCCCCTGAGATATTTCTAGTCTGGGAAAGTGCTCAGCCAAGGGTTTGTTTTATTGTAAATAGAACATTCCTCCTGGTTCTGTGATTAAACACTAGAAAAGAAGTCCAGATTCTTTGATTGTGAAACTCCCTTACAAAAAAACTTTCTGTGGGACCTACAGTAGAACAGGTGCCTCCATTCAAAGCAAGTTGTGTTCTTCAAATACAAGGGCCTGTACTATGCAAAATATGTTATTCTTGTATTGAAAAATAGTAGAAAAAAAGCAGCAGTCACTACTACCTTACTGTTTGATAACTTGTGCTCTTCTCTTTTTATTTGTTCCTGTCTATAGATATGCAGAGTTTGTCCCCGCTGGATGGGACTAGTTGTGTGGTGATGAATGCTGCCTCAGGTCAGTGGCAAAGTTACCACTGTGGGACTCCACTTCCATATATTTGCAAGAAGTCACTCAATGAAGTTCCAAGCCTCCCAGGTAAGACAGCTTGCATTTTTGTTTTTGTATGTTAATATGAGTGTAATGTTCACTTATGGAGGGTTTTTTTAGTATTTTTTTTCCTACTTTTTTGCCTTTTGTTTGTTTGGTTTTTGTTTTTCCATCCCCAAGATTTCTGAGGCATCTCTGCCAAAACACTTTCACAAGAGCTTTGGATTTTTACCAGAGCAGAAGCAAACTCTGTACCTTCGGTGTCAAGATGATGCATCACAAACATTTCACTTTTTGCACCTTTTTCATTCACACATAAAGCATTTCCCAGGAGTGTGCTGCCCTTTTCATCATTTTCTCCTGCATGGCTTATGCTTCCTTTCGCATGCTACTGAAAGTCTAGAACTGGCAGTAGCACCTTGAATCTTCTTCATCTCACTCTTGATGTGTATTGACATAAAATGGGACCTGCCTGAGGCTTGGATCAAAATCTGTTGAATTCAAAAAGGAGTAGTTAAGTGATCTTTACTGTCCTTTGAACCAGGCCCAGAACTGAACTGGAAATCAGAGTGCAAGAGTTGGTGGCATGCCCAGTGTATAATCTTTACTGGATCCATAACAGCTTTTACAAGAATACTTATTCTCTCCTCCCTATACACACACACATACAGTCCTTCAGTTTTTACAGTGTAGCTGTGACATATAACTGCTTCCATGCTTTTGGCCGTGTGCCTACACCTGGATGTCCAGCCATTCCCATATCCATGGCCTGTTCTTCCGTGTATGTTTTGGCCTTTCTGAGTTTCCAGGGCTCATGCTTGTGGGGCTTTCGTGAGAAAATTTTTACTGGAAGGTAATTGTCCTTGGATGAGGGGGAGGACTAGAGAATAAGAGGGATGAAGACAATAATAAGTAGTTTAAATTTAACTAAACTGATCAAAGTTTTTAAATGATCCCTTGTAAACAAACTACTTGTCAGTTAACCATCCTTACCTGTTCTCTATCTCCTCAGTGGGGTATGTGGAGTTGTTACAAGTATTTATTCAGTGTTTTATTAATTAAAGAACAAAATTCTTGTGGTCGGAGTATTTTATAGTGTGTTTTAAACCAGAAAGACTATTAGTATATCCTTTTTTCAGCATGCATTAGAAACAGCTTGAATTCTTGAATATCTTAGCTTTTGGAAGAAAAAAATATTTAAAACTAAGCACTTGTTTAATTGTGAGCTATTTAAAATAGGTCTTACACATAGTACTGCATAGAAATAATAATGCCCTGTTAAAAAGCAAACAAATAAACAGTACAAAACAGGATTTTTTTTTTTAAGCTGCTGTACTGCAATGAAGTAACTTGATTTGTCTTTAACTGCTTTTGAAATCTAGCTTACAATTCTGAACATCTTGCTTGTACTAAGACCAGCTTAATGTAATGCTTTCCAGCTTTTTACTTTCACTCTCACTTTTTGTCTCCTTCTGCCTACTTTATGGCCCCAAAATATTATGAATCCACATAATGCTGCTCAGTCATTTCTATCTGCTTGACTAAACTGTGACCCTTTCTTAAAACATTAGCCCTGAAGAGATGTGAACATGTTCTGATTGCTGCATTCTGGCTGTTTTCAAGGTGCTTACTGATTTCAAACATGAAGAAAATGCCAGTCTGTTGCACTAGCCAATGTAAAACAAAAGCCTCTAATTCTGTTTCTCCTCACTGTTAGAGTTTTGGAGACACTTGGATACTCGCTGTGATTCAGGCTGGCTTCCCCACAATGGTTTTTGCTACATGCTGATAAACAGCAAGGCATCTTGGAGTACAGCAGATGAATTGTGCAAGACAAATAAGAGTACTCTCATCAGCATACACTCATTAGCAGATGTCGAACTGGTTGTTACAAAGCTTCATAATGGTGAGTTGGGATACTTTTAAAGGTCAAACAGCAAGTGCTGCACACCATAAATTACAAACCACTTTTCATGTTCTAGCATATGATTATTATAACCTCTAGCTTTCAAATGAAGATGCTGATGCTGGGCTTGTACCCAGGCCAGTACTGAATGGTATTGTTCAGGTCCAGGCCTTCTGTGTTAGTACTTGTTTTGTTTGATCTATTTCAATTTATTTATTTATTTACAGGGCTAACCTACTTCTAGTTACCTAATACCTGGAGTTTAATTTTCTCATGGTCGTATGTTTTCATCTGCACGCTAAAACTTTAACTTGGTTGAGTTTTTTTTTGGTTGTGTATTCATTATTTCTGTTGGGTTTTTTTTAATTCCTGTTTGCTACCTTCTCTCTGAAACTTACTCGTATTTATGAGTGTAAGTTAAGAAACAAGAATATACCTTGTACTTGTCTCAAATTCCCTTTCTCACTGCAAGGAAAAGATTGGCATTTATGGTGTGCAGTATAGTGATAAAACCATAATGTTGCTGATTTCACATTCCTTTCCAATTAGTTTGAACATTATTTTAAAACTATGGTGTTGCCCTAATTCTAAATTACAGATGCTAAAGAAGAAATGTGGATGGGTCTCAGGAATGAAGATGTACCAACCTTGTTCAAATGGTCAGATCATTCAGCTGTGGTTTTTACATACTGGGATCAGAATGAACCGAAAGTTCCTTTTAACAGCACTCCTAACTGTGTATCATATTCAGGCGAGGTAGGAATACAGTGTTGGGTTTTTTATGTTTTTTTCCATTGTAGTAGAGTTAACATTGATGTGTGTGAAAGTCAAAGAGAGGGAGTAAAGCAGATAACTAATTTCATTTTTGGAATAATCTTTAAAATATAGATGATACTATCTGACAAGCAAATCTCTTAAAATAATCTGGGTTGGTGCACCGTGTGTTGCAACGAATGGAAGAAATTGCTCACCGATCTGAGACTTTTGGCCTCCCAGTTATCCTTGTCACTCTGCATTTTGTGTTTCCGTATTCTTGCATGTCTGGCAGAGAGCCAGGAAGGAGGCAGGCCAAACTATCAAAAGGAAAACCTGGCTTCAGTCATATCCAGGACCAATTTGGGCCATCCTATCAGAGG
>JANHGB010028369.1:0-16154 GCA_026283785.1 Coracopsis vasa | reverse complement strand
AGGCTGAACAGCCCCAACTTTCTCAGCCTGTCTTCATACGGGAGGTACTCCAGTCCCGTGATCATCCTCGTGGGTAATACTTCACTTCTACTTTTTTCCCTGAGAGCCTTTCCAATTGCTGTAGGCAGAATTTGCCACCAGTTTTACCCTTGCTGTAGAAGACTTTGTTAATGAGAATGGTAATTTCTAGAGTCATTTGACCACTTGTTAGGATTTGATGTCTTTCCTAGACAAAGCAATGATAGCAAAATGTTTTTGTTTCTGAACAGGAGGCAGACTCACTGGTTTGCCCTGGTTTTCCTGTTAGTAATAGGAAAGGAATAATTAAATGAAAGCCATATTCCCTTGGGGCAATTTTGTTGACAGACTCTGAGAGCACGTACTAATGTACTGCTTGATGTGCCTGCCTTAATTTGAGATTACAGATAATGAGCTGTTTCCCACATTTGTTCCTGGGCCACTCTTTGACCTGAAGATCTAAGAGATGAAGGGCAGCAGGGAATCATGCAGGGAATCACACAGATCAGTTGTTACTTTCGTCTCAGTGTGGTCTTTCTTTCATCACTGACTGAATGGACAGGCCAAAGAAAGGGAAAAGCATTGCTGGAGAAGTACGGACAGACAAAACCAAAATGAAACAGTGTGTCCTAAATGCACTGCTGGAGTCGATGGATAAAACTGTCTCATCCAGTGGAGTTAGACACATGGAAAGTAGCCATCATTTTGGCCCATTTCTAAGAAGAAATGTTAAAAACCTAACTCAGGCCTTGATTCAGGAAGGTATCTTTGTGTAAGAAACATCAGACATGTATGTGAGTGCTTTTCTGACTTGGGATCTTGGTAGGGATCCAGTTAATTGTAAGCAACTTTACCTGTCTGCGTGGAAATCAAGACTTGTACGTACACATACAGCTGGTTTTGACTAACTCCTTTTTGTTCAGGATGAGGTCTTGCTGTGTTACTTGCGTATGTGTTATACAAGGAATCAGACTGCTGTCATGGCTCTTTGCTATGTAGAGTACATGCAACACATTGGCTTAGGAAGGTAAATCTTTGGTGTTTCCTTTTCATGTTCAAAAGCACAGGACTTTACCACCAGCCTATATTATGTATTAGAGCTTGGGTCTCTGTTCCTGCTTAAACTGTGCATGTACAGGGACAAGCTTCCTGCGACACTAGCAAAAATCACAGCAGTGAGCTCAGCCTAAATCCACATTTAAACATGAATACCTTCTCACTCAGGAGTGTTTGTATCTGGGATTTTGATTATTGAGGCTAGAGACATTTTGAGTTCTTTTTTTGGACACCGGAGTTTGAGTTTGTTCAAAGCCAGAGATTTAGATTAGGTTCATGCTGTGAAAAGGTTGCACTTCAATCACATGTTTTCAGAAGGAAGAAGTACAGAAATAACTCCTGCAGTTCTTAGAACTCGCAGTTGGCTTCACTGAACCAGCTTGTTTATGTAAAATAAATATAAGGGCACGCAGTGTTCCCATTCATGAGCTCCTGGTTCAATGGCAGATTTTCTAATGGAAGCAGAGTGCTGGGAGGGCAGTGGCCCCCACAGCCATCTCCATGTGGCGTGATAGACAGAGGACTGTGTCACCACGTAGCACTTTCCCACCTTCCTTTTGCCCCCTCCATCAGCATTCAGCCCGGGTAGGAGTGGTAGAATATGACTTCCAGCCCCGACCAGGCTCTTTGAAGGCACGTTGGTGAAATATCAATAATGCAGAACTAAATGCTGCAGCAATGACTCAGTCCTTAAAGTCAGGGGGAACATCCCCTCACGGAGTGTTTGGTCAGAGGTGCAGGATGGTTTAGTCAATATTTTTTAAGCTACAATTACCTGATGTACAGTGACTAAAGATGCCTTAGATTATGCACAGTAGAATAATAATCAATATTATTTAATTATACCTAAATCACTTTCTTCATCTATTTCTGATACATATTTTCTGGCTCTCTGGGAGGAGTGGTTTCTTTCAGACAGCGAAGCCAGACTGCTTCATTCACAGCTGGTCAGTTCTTGTTTCTCATGCATTGGCACAAAGGTGTGAAATCAGACGGGAAAATGGTTTTCCTCCATGGTTAGGGTTATCCACCCTAGCAACAGGAGCTAGTAAGGGGAGTAGTGAATTTGCCATCTTCTGGGGGCTGCAGGTCTGAGCTGCCATTCCAGAAGAGATGCTACAGTCAGAGTTACCAATCTCAGCCCAAAGGTGTGCAGCAGAGTGGTTTGCAATATGCAGGCCGTCAGAGCTAGCTCTAACATTCTCCTGCTCTTTTAAAATCACTTGAATAAGCTACAGTGAATCGTTAGCGATTTCTAGAATTTTTTTGTTGTGTCAAAAATTCCCCATGAAATTTATTAGTTTGGGAATTTAGAAAGTGAAATCTAGAAACTGAAATCCTGCAAAGAGACTAGGCCAGATGAAAGCATCTCTCGTGGGGTCCCCTCCCAGGATCACACCTCCATCACCCTACTCTGCCCCCCCCACCTCCCTGGAACACTCTGCAGCGTTGTGCTAGTGCATTGTGAGCCAAGGAATGGTATGTTTAGTCACCTCCCAGTCAAACTAGAGATCAGCCACTGTGCAATTGTGTACAAAACCAATAAAAATAAAAGATAATAATAACAGAACTGCTTGCTCTTATTTTATTCCACAAAAGGAAACGAACAAAAGAAAAGGTGGAAAAGCATCAGGCGTTCATCAGCTGATGGCCTATGTTTATAGAGAGTGAGGAAGGATTTCTGGTTTTCACCCTTACCTATCTTTCCCCAGATGTAGAGATCCTTTTCCATCCTCACTAAGACTATACAAGCAATGAATAAGCCCGAAATTCTGCAGACATAAGAAGCTTACCATTGGCCTCGTGCTGCAATTCTACACAGTTATTTGGGAGCACCCTCCAGTAGGCACAGAGGGGTCTTCTGCTGCCAGTGCTGCTTCTGGAGGGTGGCACAGGCTAGGAAGCTGTGTGATAAGGATGCACCTTCCATCTCTGCACAGGGACTGCTGATGTTCTTGGAAAGCTCTGCCTTTCTGGAAGAGCACCAGGCACCTTCTGCTTCCTGGAAACTGTTGTGTGACTTGAGAGGGAGAATCCAGGCACTTTATGCCCTAACATAGAGAGGGATTCCATTGCCAGTATCCCTATCAGTGGTCTTTCCTTTAGCTGGGATTGGTGTTCAGGGAACTAGCAGATCTTTGACTCATGGTGATGTAGTGCTTGGGGTTGGAAGGGACCTTTAAAGGTCACCTCATCCAACCCCCCTGCAATAAGTAGGGACATCTTCAACTAGACCAGGTTGCTCAGAGTCCCTTCCAGCCTGACCTCGAATGTTTTTAGGGATGAGACATCTCCCACCCCTCTGGGCAACCTGTGCCAGGGTTTCACCACCCTCACTGTATCCTGTTTGTTATTTAAGTGGCCAGTTCTCTGGGCTGCACTCAGTCTGTGATTTGAACTATGTGTTTCTGTGACAGCAAGCGAGAAGTGTTCACACATGGGAGATAAGGGATTTGTTTATTGTTTCAAATGTAAAAGCCTGTGATGCACCCTCTCAAAATGCTTAAATTAAGCAGCTTTCCTTACAGACTACACAAATACTATTATTTCCAAAGTTATATGGTCAGATTTCTATGTTTAATTATAAAAAGATGATGGATGTCACTAATCTTTTCCATGTTGGAGAAAAAAGATGCCAGAAGATAATTTTTCTTTTTGCTGATAATAAAATAGGTGGTAGATTAAAAAAAAACAATAAATTTGACCATTTTAGACTGAAAACCTATTCCAGAGTAGTCAATGTAGGAAACGCAGATGACAAACACACTATGCATTAATATACTAGAAGTTTAGCGTCAGAATGAATCTGGAATTTGGGAGCCTAGTTCGTGATGCATGAATGAAGGAGGCAGATTCCTTCTTCTCCATGTTCCTTGTTTTCAAGCATAAATTTTGTTGTTGGAGAGAAACTTTCCAAAATGTACTTGGTTGTGCAGGAGAGCAATGGGATATGGCGGTGGTTTTGCAAACTACCCTTTGAATATGCACGTTTGCATATGTACTTACAAAGTCTTACAAGCTCAGTCTGGAAGCAATATTTCAGACTAGATAGCTGAGAATGCTGAGCTCACCTAGCTAAAGGCAAATACCACCTAAATTTGCTGTTAGGCCCTGCAAATTCTACAGTGTGTCCCAAATGTAGTTTTTAATTAAAAAGCACAATAATCTATTCAAATTCAAAATGACGGAACCTGACAAAGACAGTAGTTCTTTTAGTTCAACTAGAATAAACTAGTCTATCTCCAGGAACTCATGAGATGGTCTTAAATATCTCTTGTTGGTTCCTTTTCCTCACGTTTCATTTTATAATAATGAAACTCATCATGTTCTAATGATCTATACCATACATTAGCCATTTATACTCAACAAATGACAGCATAATCAAGTCCTTTTCTCTTACTGTTTTAATCCAATAGTTAACAGCAGCAGAGCAATCTTGTGCTTTCACATGTGTTGAACCAGTGCTGATCTCAGAGCTGTGCTGGTGTGGGGTCTGAACATCAGCACTCAAAAGGAGAAAAAGCTGGCTGAGGATGAGAAGGAGCCCCAAGGCACTGAATCCATACAAATCACTCCTGGGAGTGGGCATCAGTGCTGGCCAGGTAGAAAGGAGGGGGAAAAAACATGGTTTCACATGGCATAAAGGCATCAATCCATCCCCGTTCAAAGCAGGTACAGAGATTTTTCCCACTCTTGTTACCCACTACAGATTTGTTCCAGGTTCAGTTTAGTGCCTGGTGCTCCCCCTGCTTCCACAGGCAGACAAGTTTTGGGATCCCAAACAACCTCTCTCTATCTGATTACTGTGATCAAGGCAGAACCACTGCCAATGCCATTAGGCAGTGCCAAATGCTGGCCATGCATTCTCACTTGCTGAGACTGCCTTCTTGTTGCTGCAATGTCCCTTTTGATCCCCAAAGAAGCACAGAGGGATCTGATCTGTACCCTAGGAGGACCAGGACACATGTTGATCTTCAAGGCATCAGCTCTCCCTGTTCTGGTGGCTTGACCAGCAGGTAGAAGAAAATGAAGCTGTTTCAGGCAAGCTGGTTGAGGACCTGAAGCTCAGTTTTAGCAAGTTTATTTACCCTCACACCTAAGTGCACAACAGCACTCGCTCACAGGCCTCCCAGCACACTCTTGGCTTCTTGTATTCTTTCAGTTTCTTCCAAGTGTATATGTATCAGCTACTGTGCATTCATAACACCCTGGGGTTAGAAGCTATCCAGTGGTAGGAGGAATATATGTAATCCTGTTGTCTCTGCCGGTGGTCGTAGGAGTGCATCTGTCAAACAAACTTACTTATGGCCATTGGGGTTTTCTAGTGATAAAACCCAGCAGTGGAATGACAGAGCGAGCATTTTCCTTTTCTTCTTGCTTGGATGATATTTTTTATACACTTTTATATATGCAATTTTTTTAAATATTTGCTATTTTTATTGTAGGGTTCTGGTTGGGTTTTTACCAAACCTTCTGGCTGTCTACAGGCCCAGATTCTCACAGGGATATTTCCCTTCCCTTTTCTCCTCCCCAACAGACAAAAGCCATTGTGTTTGCAACATCAGCTTGGAGCGAAATAACACTTTGGGCCTGATCGCTCTTTTAGTTGCACTGAAATCAAAGGAAGTTGCATGCAAAGTCCTGCTGGTCCCACCACTGGGGCTGCAGATGAAATAACCTAAACATACATAGCTAATTGCACGCAGGGTGGTCTGTGTGAAGCCAATGCATCAGGGTAGTGCTGTCTTCTTTGCTGTGGTAGGATCTGCTTCCACCTCAAGGTGTTGAAATAAGACTACATCTCCCTCTTTGTTTTGATGCTGCTGCTTCTTGTAGGCACTGCAGTCAGTCATACCCCAGCACACTGACTACCTTCAGAATGGTGACTTATCTGGAGCAGGAGATTCCACTGCTGTTGTGGTTAACCCTACAGTGACAGGTCCTATCTAATGTTAAGAAACTTTAAACTTATTGATAGGGAGGATAAGGGGAAATTAACCAAATTCAAGGATCTTGGTCTTGTAAAAAATTGCCTTTTCTCAGCTGGCATTCTGCAGGGAATTCTATGTATGAAGTTGAACATAAACTTTAGCGTATGTTTATATTAGCAGAACTGATAATGGAGATGCCTTTCTTGAACTGAACTAAAATAAGCAACAGAAACCTGTTCTCTCCCATTTCCCAAGGAAGAAAGAGGCAGGTAGTTACACTGGTTTGCACCAGGGGTTAGACAAGAAGTTAAAATGCATGCTGAGAGCAAATCTCAACACGTTTGCTCCTGGGACCGGGTGGGCAGGGTAATGAAAAACAACCTCTTTGGTTTGTTAAGACTCATAAGGAAGCAAACAAATGCAAACCTGAAATGAATGATGCCATTTGTAATGCCAAGTATTCTCAACTGTTGTGAGAATAATTTTAAACACTATGTATTTATTGCTAGTTCCTTATTTGAAAGAAGAGGCTCGTGGTCTCTGAATGTATGAACCATTTCTCAACATTCCCGTTTTTCTGTAACTGAGTCCATGTATGTTCATCCTATTATCAAATAAAACCAACGAGGTCTCTGCTCCATTTGAATTAAAGCTGTAGAAGGGTTCCTTTTATTCTGGTGCTTTATACATCCAATTCAGGCATGGCACTTGCCGTTTGCTTTCCAGTGTCCAGCTCCCCATAGATTACTAGTAATAATGATCTTTAGTGGGAACATTGCTTGGACAGCAGTCATTGCTTGGACAGCAGTCATTGCTCACCCCCTGCCTCTGTGAGGAGGATTTAGTGGAATTACCTAATATCTAAACACAGGGAAACTGAGGTAGAGAATTCAAATAGCTTATTTAAGGACCCCAAGGTAAGTCTCTGCCTGTTTGGGGATTAGACATGGCAACCTCTGTTGACTAAAATCAGAGCAGAGAAGAGCATCTAACCCAACAACAGCACATCACACTCGTGCCCACTCAGACACTTGATTGTGTGATGTTTTCTTTTGTGCCACTTGAAGCATGAGCATCAGTCCCACAGGGTTGATGTTCTGTGCTCCAATATTTCTTTGAGACCTCTCCTTACAGCTACATCTTTACATAGGACCTTCTGTAAAGTACCTTACCCCACAGGTAGAATCAGGCAGTGTCTGTGCAGTGGTCACCACCCCACACAAACAATGACCAGAATTTTCCCATCTGTTGTTTTTCTATTTGATCTTTTCCTTAAAAAAGGGAAAAAGTCATGATGAAGAGTGGCAAAGGCCAGGCCATTCTCTCTAAGGAGGATGCGCAGTTCAGAGATGTTCAATACAGGTGTGAAAGATTTTGTGCATTCCATTTTGCCTAAATTCCGGTTTTAAATCACTCCTTTCCTCTCTGGGAGGTTCACTGGTATTGATATCCTGAAGAACATGCAGTGTGCTCAGCACTCTACCTGCTTGCATTCTTGTGCCTTACCGGCTTGGTTTGAGTCTGCAAGTACTGCCAGTCCAGTGCAAGTAGAGATGAAACCAACCTGCCACTTTCTGATAGATATTGAGGGTGTTGATGCAGTCGACTGTGATCTTCAAATCAAAACCACTGACTGCCACAGAAGCAAGAAGGGAGAAAAGATGGTTGAGAAAAGGCATCTAATGATTCAGGTGACCTACCTCTGCTTGCAAATACACTATCAGAGTCCTTTCTCTGGCACGAATCGCCAGTGACAAATGTCCGGAGCCATTACCAACTGGTGGTTCCCAAAGTGATGCCAGCCACTTGCAGAACCACCCCAGACTCAAGGTAAGTGCTGTGTAACTGCCTTCAGAGCCGTGCTGGGCAATGAAGCTGGTGTTTTCCAGTTCTATGGGACACGGAGGTAGCTGGAGGGAAAGCTGTCTGGGATCTGGCAGCAGTTCAGAGGTCCAAAACTTCTGTGGAACTTCCAGAGTCAATAACTCGGGTATCTCCACCCAAACCCTGGTAAGTGTAAGAGATACCTGAGTACAAAGAAAGACATGTTTGCTATTAACTCCTTTAGATGGAAAAGTCCCCAGAAGTGAGGCTATGTTCCCAGTTAGCCTCACCTAAAACCATGGATAAGAAATGGCAGAAGGAAAACAAACACCTTGTAGTGGTGGCCGCACTATGAAAAGCATTTGAATGGCTGGTGGGACTTGGGTTCATCCATCTCTGCTGAAACTACTCTGTCTTTTTAAAGGTCCAGCACGACGTTCAGCTGACTTCCCAGGCTTTGGCTCCTCGGCAAACCACCTTACATTGCCAGGTCAGTCAGTACCACCTCACTTTTATTTGCTCATATGCACAGCTTTAGAATAGTCACTCACAGTGCCTACTGTCTGGGAGACGGACATGAAGAGATGACTTCTCCAGGTATGGTGCAACTTCTACACATCACATTAAACAAGTTAAACCCGTTCACTGGGGTTGAACAAATGAACTGTTGTTTCTAATGGTCTTTACTGCATGGCAGGGTTTTTTTTGCCTGGAAAAGCTGTGGCTGCCCCATCCCTGGCAATGGTTAAGGCCAGGTTGGATGTGGCTTGGAGTAACCTGCCACAGTGGAAGGTGTCACTGGCCTGTGGCAGGGGGTTGGAGCTGGGCAAGCTTTAAGGTCCCTTCCAACACAAACAACTCTGGGATTCTGTGATAAATGCCTTATGTTTTGTGGCTTGCAGTGCAGGCTTCACAGGGTATTTAAATTCAGTTGGCAAATGAATTTGGGCCTTTATCATATGGACATAGATGCTGAAGGGAAAAAGTAAGGCTGTTTTGTGAGCTGAATCATAGCTCTTTTTGTGCCCTTCCCTGCACAAATGTACCAAGTCCTGCTGTCTCTATTTCACCATGATAACCATTTTCTCAGTCCCTTCACCTTTGTCCCACACAACTGTCAGAAGAAAGGGAGGGTTATATGGAGCAGTTACACTAAATAATGGCGTAGTGTGAACAGGATGTTATCTTGCGTGTGCATATGCAGGGCATTCATATATGTATAATTAACATTAGCTGAAAGAAAGAGCAAGTCTGCAGGAAGATAACAAGAAATCACCCAGAAAAAAAAAGCCCAAACTTCAAGCAAAGTCCTTAAAAAGTTTTACTACAGATATTACTGTCAGTGATTGCTGTGCCAGCAGATGGGGTATGGTGTGGCTCCATATATAGATGTGCAGTAGCATGTTTCTGTTCTCCAAGCTGTTCGTGGTGTGATGCTCCTTTGCAGCCACCACCTCAGCAGATTGTTTCCCCAGGCACAGCTGCATCCACTGCTGGGGTGTAAGGAAGGAAAGAACAAGCAGGGATGTGAGACCTGTTCTCTGCTTTCATTGCCCGATGGTAGCCATGATCTTTAAAAAGGAATTATTTCCTTAAATGAAAAAAGGGAAATTCAAGCCTTAGCAGCACCAAGGTTAGAAACTTGTAATACATCACTCCATGCATGAAGCACCTGAGAATCATAACCTATTGAAGCCCACAGAAACCCTCTGAGGTAAGTATGCTCATTTTTATTCCCATTTTACACGTGGAGAAGCTGGGGTGAATGTTATAGTCCAGGTCACACGGAAAGTGAGTGAGAAACCTGTGAGCCAACCTCTAGAGCTCTGAGAGAGTCGTCTCCCCATCACTTTGAGTCACTAAAGCCTGAAGAAATTAAATGTCATGGATGCATTTTATCAACTCCTGTATGAGGATGATAAACAGCACCGCCAGTGTTCTGGGTAAACCCCCTTAAACCTATTAGCCAAGTCAACTCTGCTGGCAACAACTCCAGTAAAATTCCAGTTAACAATAAATATTCTCCCATGCTGAACAATGGAAAATCCAATAACGGTTTGGCTGAATCCATGCTGAGTACAGAAAATGGAATTAATCTGAAAAGTGGATGTGCCTCAAAGAACAGTAGCTCACCTGGATATTTTTCAAGTTTTTAATGAATGTCAATCTAGTCTAGTTGAGAACAGGAAAGATTATGACTCTGCAGAAATCTGGATGTGGACCTCTGAAGTTTATGAAATCCGCAAGTTTTTTGTTTCCCAAGACATTTTAGGGTATGATTAATCACTTAAAGAGTTTACCAAGATGAGAGTGTGACTGTTCTAGTGTTTGATGTTAGCTAGCTCACACAGGGGAATCCTTTTTCCTGCTTAGGATTCATGCTGAGAGCAATGACTTTAAAGTGCTTGTCATGCTAATTATTGACTTACTACTTGATTATTTTGCAAATAATAACTAAGCAGAAGACAAATACATTTTGGTCATGTTGGATTTTTTATTCTACCTATGTAAAGATGTAAGAAAGCAAGGCATAGATTCAAATAAACAGAATCAAGAAGCTGAGAATAGTCAAATTCATTTGCAGCCCTCTTGTGCCTTTCAAAATGACCTGTAGTTTACTGGAAAATCATATGAAACCCTTCGGATCCACCTCTTCCTGAATTCTAGGAAATGTGATCTTAATCTGCATTTATTGCCTTAAAATGACCTTGTTCAATGGTATTTTGAAAACAGTGCGATGTTTAGCTGTCTGCATATAGCTAGGTAAGTATAATGTTTCTTCTTCATTGATACTTTTGGCTCTTTCATCTTCTGTCTAAACTGTTGTTTCCCAACCTTGAGCACGTTCCTTGGCATTCACCTGCATTGGTGGAATCTTCTGGGATGTTGGAATAAGGGCATGATTTCAAGATCAAGTATTCCAAAGGGTTTAATTGCCCAAATTTCAATTCTGGAGATTTCTGTGTTTCATTCTAGAGTTTTACATCTATATTTATGATTTATGTCCCTGCCTGTGACAGGGGGTTGGAACTGGTGGTCTTTAAGGTCCCTTCCAACCCAAACCCTTCTGTGATTCTGTGATCTTTTTTCCCCCTGAACCTTTTCCTAACCTCTGTAACTACCCAATAGCCCAAAAGAGTCCTGGCTCTCAGGCTGAGGAACCCTCCTTTGCACAGATAGGCTGTGCTGAGTGGAATGGATGCAGCTTCCAAGGAATTGATTTCTTGCCCAGCTGCGAGTAAATGCTAGGCATGGTAACCATCCTTGTTCTTCCTTTGTCACCACCAGCTATCAAACCTCAGCTGTGGCACCTCAGGAGGCCCACCCATAACTCAGGAGACTATATCCCAGCTTCCCACAAGAAACTGGAGGAACACCCGGTGAGATGTAAGCTGCTTGACCAGAGGGGAAGGATGAAGAAGATCCAACATATTTCTCAGAGCTGGAATAGGAAATAGCAGAAGAGATAAAGAGGAAGAACACTCTTCACAGCCGGATGGAAGACAATATGTAACCATTGCACAGGCCATACTGCGTTGTACAGCAGCTGCAATTCTACATAAAGCAAGTGTATGATTTAGCTAAGCAATATAATGGACATTTTGCTAGAAATGTTCTCAGTAGCTTCCTTATTATTGCAGCAGACACCCACTTAGTACTAAATTATTGGGCTGTTACCTTAAAAGAAGTTATTGTATGCCACTATCCGAAATTAAGGAAGCCAATGCTTTCCTAGATTGTTGGGGTCCTTACGGCGTTCACAATGTGACCTTCTGCCTACCACAGGTAAGACAACAACTCCTGTTTCCAACAGTATGGGAGTACAGAACTCAGTACTGGCTGTACTGAGAAGAAATGTCCTGAATGTCACGGTGTGATGGGTGTTTGGGAGATTGAAGGTAGGAGGCTAGAGTACAAATAATCCTCTTGCTTCACTCACTGGAAAAAGAAGACATAGCGCAGCATTGAAACTGTTCTTTGCATAAACCATGATGCATGTTAAATAACACTGATTGTCTTTTGTGGCATTCATTCAGTTGAGTTTGATCCCATGTGTTCTTTTGGCGCACAGTGTTCCATGGGCCTGAGTTTCACAGCTGCACATGCCCCCTCTGAAGAGGTTCCTCTTGCCCCAGGTTTTACACTGTGAGAAACAGTGGAAACAACTCTGCTCTCTTTCTCTGCATCTTCTTTTCTCTGTCTTTTAATCTCTTACAGAAAGAGGAGGGTGAGCACTGCACACAGTACTCAAGATGCAGGTGTGAAACAATGCAATAACATTTTCTTTTCTATTTTCCATGCCATTCCGAATAGTTTTTGAAGTTTTTCCCTTTTTGCATCTCCTTGGGCACTGAGTAGTAGTTTCTGCAGCATTATCTGTAATGAATTGTAATTAATTTACAGCCCAAACACACATATGGAGTTGGGGAGTTGGGGTTGCCTCTCCATATATGTGTTGTTCTGCACTTACCAACAATGAATTGGTGGTTTTGACAATTACACTGAAGGATGCTGGTGCTGCTTCTTTTTTTAACCTTACGTCCTTCATTTCTGTTCCCTGTGTGTTCTTCTTCCATCAATACCTTTTCCAAATCACATCTTTTGGATAATCATGTTAAATGGCAGAGAGGACAATCCTCCTTTACTGTGAATGCTGACCAGTTCATCCCACTCTCTCTTCTTCTATCTTTCCCCCATTGTTAACCAGTTATTTACCCATCTTGATATTGTATGTTATGATCTTCTTTCAATCCATGACAGCCTTTGGAGCAGGACCTTGTCAAAATGGAAAACTGCAAACCATTGTGGGCTGCTCCAAGGAAGTCTCAAAGATTTGTGAGGCAAAATTTCTCCTATGAGAATTAGGCTGACCCCTCTCTAAGTATCCCTGCTGATTCTGTTGTAGGTAGTTCACTCACTGCGAATCACAGTCTGTTACACACACTACAGGTTTGTAATCATGTCCAACATCAAAACTGCCCCAGCTGGTGTATGTAGCACTGCTGTGTGACAGTCACATTAAAATCGTGGCTGTAAAGGGACAGGGTGTTTTCCCAGTGTTAAGGATGTCCCTCACTTCCCTAGAGAGGATCACTACAATTCCATGCACGCTCACCCTGAGGCCTGACGCCTTTCCGCAGTGTTTTGCTGCACTACTCCGATGACACCTTATTTCCTGTATCTTTATCTGTTTTACCCTGTGCTTCATGTCTGTGATTTTGACCTTAACCACCATCAGAATTTGTGACTCCAGCAGCCGGGCTGGGTCACTGCCTAAACCAAATGCAAAGAGGAATGCACTTTAAAGCCGCCTGCTTATAAATGTGATTTATCTCTAGGAATTCCCCAGGAACTGTGTTTTGCTTGTAGAATACCATGAAATGTTTTACAGGAATAGGCTGTGTAGAAAGGTAAAATTATACTGTCTTTCCAAACATGTTTTCTGGCTGTGTCATTCTTTCCCCTTAGATCACCTTTGGTTAACACTTTACCTAACAGAGTCCCATCTGACTGTTCTCTGAACGAGTGGACAGCACTGGGGCATTTGTAGAAATTAAAAGGGGATCCTCTTTTTATTTTGCCGATCATTATGACCAACAGTTTATTGGGATTATTGGTTTTGTGTCACTGGCATCTCATGAAGGCCGTGATTTTTGTCTTTGCACTCCTGGCCCACACTCTCTCCCTTGCCATGAAGCAGAGATAACTTGCTGGTTTGAATGTACTGCTGTGTAGCCAAGGCACAGGGGAATGAAACAACCTCCCTGAGGTGTCATGGGGAAGTGTATGTGACTCCCACAGATGTAAAGTAGTTCTGATCTCAGGATGTCTTTTCTCTCTTCCAAAGCCTGAGGCTTTTGGCCTAAACAAAATACTGTAAAGCAAGGGGGGAGAGGATGTTTGTGCAGACTGTTCCTTGTGAATATCAGGTAAGGCAATTCCTGAGCAGAACTAGTTGTGCTGGTAGCACCCAGCCAAATGCACAGAGCTGTGTGGTGGAGTGGATGGGCTCATCCTTTCAGTCCAACCCTGACATCTAGTGTACACCGAAGGGAAATTTCCTAACAGTGAAGTTCAGCAATGAAATCTGTGTTATCTGGGGGAGGTCTGGCTTTGCCACGCACTTGACCTTTTTCTGCAGTGATAATTTGAGACAACTACTTGTTGCCAGCACAGAAAGAAGTCTGAGTAATCTGTCCCTCTTGGAAAGTCTTATGAGTTCAGACTTATGATGCCATTTCAACTTGCTATGAATTACTTGTTGCAACTATCAACACTTGCAAATTTAGCCTTTTATTCTGTTTAGACTGTTTGTGGACTGAGCCTTTGCTCTAATCACTGGATCATGTTGCTATGGCAAGAGCGTTTGATGCTTTCTTATTTGTGAGGGAGCTGTTTGTTTATTATTTTAGAAAAGGATGAGGTCTGAATTAAAAATCTAAATGTCAAAATCCACAGTGAGTGAGGCATGGAGAGACTCTTGAGTATTCATTGCTTATATTCCGTGTATTTCTATGTCTACACAAACAGGATCTGGAAAGGAAAACTGGCTCGCTCCAACATCCCCAAGGGCAATTGCAGCAGCCAGAGCAGAGATGGAGGAGAAAGGGGAGGAGGAAGAGGGAGGAGGAATTGTGGCTCAGCAGCTTAGATGGACCTTTCCTGTTCTTTAGGTCATGAGGTAGCCTCTTGTCCTGTCAGTGGATACCACTGGGAAGAGCCTCACTCCCTCTTCTTTACTCCCTTCCATCAGACAGTTGCATACATTGATAAGATCCCTTTAAGATTTCTCTCCTGCAGGCTAAACAGAATACAGAAAAACAAACCTGGGACAGGTATAACTGTCCTAGATGCTAAGATCACCTGGGGAACTAAAACCTACTTTGAAGGTTGGAAAAGAGTCGACAGCTTGGAAAAATCCAAAGCTCATGGCAATGTGTCTCACAGTTATAAATACACAGCTTGCATTTTACAGGATCATTGCATCTGTAACAATAAGCACAAATGGTCCATCAAAAATGCTTCTTTTGTTTCTGGAATGTGCTTTCTAATTTTACTGCTGCTTGTCCATCAAAGTCCATGTCTTCAGGATTCTTCAGGATGTTGGGTATAAGGATGGATTAAGCTTCCCTTCACAGCTCCTGAGTCCAACAGGCTGATGTGGGTCTCTCCCACAGGACCAAGAGCCAGTGTCATGGAGCAGAAGCTGGCTTTTAATGTTCACTGTTTCTATTTGTAGAACTACATTTCCAGAATACTGGTATTTCTGTCTGCACAACCTCACTCTAAGAGGCCTGTGGCTTTGGGGGGGACGTAAGTAACAGAATGATATGTGTTTATGAACTTATCTAAATGGAAGTGAGAAGCCAGAATTTCTCATTTGCTTCACTGACATGCACTTCTGATTTTGGCTTGTAGATGTAATTGCTGGGCAGTCTCTCTCTGCATACAAATGTACTGTAAGGTCGTGCATAGAAAATGTAATCTCCGAAGGCAGGAATGACATAGGGCATGCAGGAAGACAATCGGTTATAATAACCAGCCACATCTATTTAATTGAAGTGGTTGAAGCATTCTACAATTATTGATTTATTAACTGGTAAGACAAAATCTCAACCAGACAAAATTTCAGTGTGTTGCTAACCTCAATGCATGCAAATGCTGCTTTAGCTGTGAATAGTGTGAGTGAGTGATAGCATCATGAATGTTGCTTTGGATTTGTCTCTGCTGAGGTTTAGCTGGGCTAAACCACTTAACCTCTGTACCTCATGTTTAGCACTACAGAAATACATCCTCTTCAGCTGGGTGATGAGCTTTCTTCAGTCCTTTGTTGACAGTGCAAGGCCATTAAATCCCTTTGTCCCAAGTCTATTGTAAATGGAGACCTGTCCCTTAGTTTCTAGGTAGAGGTTAACTGAGAATTCCCTGCAAAAATATTATCCATCTAAAGCCTCCTGACTGCAGCCAGTCTTTTACCCACTGACTGAAGCACTTCATTCCCTCTGAGGACTTGGAATAGTTGTCCTGGCCAGTGCAGACTTCTGGGGCGAGATGCACTTCCAGCTAAATATCTGAATGCAATCCAGCTACTAAGGCCTTCAAGCAGCTCATGCCTCTGTGCAGATATTGTAAAGCAACTTCAGTCTGGAGCATCTCAGTCCTAAGAGTGCCATAGGAAGGCTGATCCTGTTTCTGTGCTTTCTGTTTCCTTCTGGTTTTGCTGTAATGGCCATGGGGGACCCTTGTCCTAATGTGTTCTCATTACTCCAGGAAGTGCACATTCTATTTAAATGGCTCAAATACAGCTGGCTTTCTTTTTTTTAT
>JANHGB010028366.1:0-17094 GCA_026283785.1 Coracopsis vasa | reverse complement strand
TCTGCTTGAATCCAAGGGTTTGTAACAGTGCAGTATGAGAATTAAACTAGGCAGAAAAAACTACTGAATTTCACTGCAGATTATTTGCTATCTAATATGATTTCAACATGACTTCTAGTAAATGTGTTACTTAACAAAATACGGTACTTATTTTCAGTCCTACTGAAGGAATTCAAATGATAATAATATGAAGCTTAGGATAGAGAATACTAATATCAAGCTTAGGATAATCTCACCTGTTTTCCACATAAACTACATGAAAATGCAATATCTAATGATATAACGATAGAAAGTAACTAATACAGAAGTAGTAGTCTATCAATATCTTTAAGACATGTGGAAGCAAGGTTATGAAATCATTTTGCTGCAAAAAACGCAAACTAATCCAACCAAGCGAAGAGGAATAAACACGTCCAGAGCAGATATTTTAAGCATTAATGTCTCCAATGACACTGGAAATGGCTATACATGATTGCAATGTTAGCAAACTTCCCCGAAATTTAATTTCTTCATATCATTACAGGTGACGTGGAGTTCACACAAAATTAAAGAGAATGTACCTTTCTAATAGCCCTGTATAAGAGTGAATTGGTTGTGCATCTGAAAAAAGAAACACAGCCTTGCAAATGTGAAAAATATATCTATATCCCCCCAACCCCAAGTATACTCAATGCCCCCTGTCCTGGGTTTAGCAGTAGTAGTCATTTTTCTCCTTCTTAGTAGCTGATACAGTGCTGTGGTTTTGACTTTCAGCCTGGGAACAGCGCTGATAACACCAATGTTTTTAGTTGTTGCTTGATAATGTTTACTCTGGCCAAGGACTTTCTGAGTCTCATGCTCTGCCAGGGAGGAGCAGAAGCTGGGAGGAAATAGCAACAGGACACCTGACCCAAACTAGCTAAAAAGGTATTCCATACCACAGCATGTCAAACCCAGTATGTAAACTGGGGGGAGTTACCTGGAAGGCCCAGATTGCTACTTGGGCTGGGGTGGGTATCAGTCAGCGGATGGTGAGCGGTTGTATTCTCTTCCCTTGTTATTTCACTTATCATTATTATTATTGGTGGTAGCAGCAGTGGTTTTTGTTATACCTTAGTTACTGGACTGTTCTTATCCCAACCCATGTGAGTTACATTCTTTTGATTCTCCTCCCCATCCCTCTGGGAGCAGCGGGAGGAAGGTGGGGACTGAGCAAGCGGTTCTGGGTTGCCAGCTGGGCTTAAACCACAACACCGTCCCAGCAAGATGTAGTCTTTTGTAGTGAAAAAAAAAATAAATATCCAAAGTACAGAGCATTTAGGTGTATTTTAACACTAAACAAATTAAAATTCTGATTGAGAGCATTGATTTTCTTACTTTTTTCTTCTGTTTTTCTTCATCTTATTTTGTTTTCTTTGCACTTATTTGAATTTGCATAAGATACATAATTTTCACTTGCATTGTCTACAACTGTTCTAAATTAAAAAAAAATGTTGGTTTTGCCAATGCAAAAGTGATTTTACAGGTTTAGGCACAGTGTGATTCTTGTCAGTGCTCATTTCTCTGCATTATTTTCTTCCTTTAAAAATGTATGTTATTAGATTCTTTTATAAGCATATGTGATAATGTGCAGTTGGAGCAGAGAAATAAAAGGGAGAGAACGTTATCTAGAAAGTGACTTTATTTGTAACCATTAAGAAGAACACATTTCCCATTGCAATCTGTATTTCCAGATGATTTCCTTTGTGTCGCAAAAGATAGGGGCGGAAAAAGTTTTTAGAGTCATCTAGTCCATCTCCCTGCCACAGCAACTATTCCCTCTTGTAAAATTGGACTGGCTTGTCTACTGCAAGTTGTCCAAAGTAATGGAAATCTCATTACTTCTCATTGAAAGACAATTCCCAAAGTTTAATAGACCTCACTGTTGGAAAGTACTGACTTGGTTCTGAATTTTCTCGCTCATAATTTTATCCAATTTACTCCCTGATATGTGTACTTACCTGTAGAAACTTGAACTTCCTTCTTCCTTGATATTCTTCAGTGGACATTTTCAGACTGCTCTGACGACCTCCCATGTTGTTTAACATTACCACACATTTTTGATTATTTTAGTATTCCTAATAAGTCAATAATCACAATTTATTTATTTAATGTCTTTTGTGGATATAACAATATAAGTTTGAGAAACTAGTTACATTTCATTATGGCTCTAACTATAAGGCAGCAAAAATATATTATATGAGGGCAGAGAATGTGATCCAAACACAGAGTAATGAAGGGCTAAACACAGAAAGATGTTTCTGCGTTTCCAGTCGCAAAAAAGTCAACCATCTTTTCTCACATATAAATCAGTATCTAAACTCCCTTGGCAATTGGTACTTTTCAGTTTCTTCTGCTGCAGTTTTCCTTGGATGGGTTGGAGGCAATATTAAATTAAATTCCTATTTGTTTTGATCCGTAATTTTCTGAACACATTTTTTCTGTTTCAATTCCCCATTTCATTTTGTGCTATTTCTCTGTTGTTGTTGCAGCATTTCCCAATTTAGCAGTCAGTTTCATTAATATGTTTTTTATTCCCCTTTGCAGAGTGTAAATGAAAATGTCACAGCCAAGTTTAACATGGATACTGGAAATATGCTCCTTTTCAATTTCTCGTAACTCAGTGCATTGCCATGTATCGTTAGAACCTTGTTAAGAGACCTTCAAGTCACTTCTCAGTTCCGTTCCTGAAGATGTTTTGATTTAAACCAATTCTGAAGTATGCATGCAAAAAGAAATTTATTCTCATATGGTGACACTAGTGATAGTGTGAGCACACAACCAATTATTATTAAAACAGAATATATTTCATGTATTTACTGTGTAAGTCATTTATTACTAAAGGAATCTAGGATACTGAGGATGTTCCTATCTGTCCCCCTCAGACCATAATACTGTATGGTTTTCATTGCAGAAATTTGTTATAGACTGTGAAAGTATCTTGTTGCTTGTGCCAAATAGGAATTTATGAAGTAGATGTTCTGTGGGTGATTTCAAACTGCTTGTAGCATAATTATATGTGCCATCAAAGAATATAAATTAGCACTTGTGGTTTAACTCAAGACAGCAACTAAGTTGCTGAAACCCTGAAACAATTGCTGAAACAAGACTTCAGGTGTTGCTCTGTATTTCATTGGGTTAGCTTTGTTCATTTATTCATATTCAGTGACATATTTCTATGTTAATATTGTCATTGACTTTATGGATATCATGTAATTACATGTGAAAATAGGTCATGTAAGGTTAGAAGGCAAAGGTGTTGCTCTAAATAAGTGAAGTAAATACATTTTAAACCCACCTTTACATGTCATTTTCTTGTAAAAAGAATCAGAGAGCTTTCTAGATGCTTAAGCAAATGTGCTAATTCTGATAGTTCATAATACCAGTAGCTTGAAGATCTTCATAACAATAGCATCACTGTCATAGACAAACAAATTTAGCTAGATATTCTTCTGTATCATGGCTTGTATAACTATAAAATCAATTGTAATGGCTTTTTAAGATGATATCAATAGCCCAGAGGCAATTATATCAATGCAGGTGGTATAAAAGTCACATATTTCATATATGCAATCCGTTTCTAAAAAGATCCCGAGATGCACAATATAATGTGCATTACTCAGTGCTCCTGAGCTGAATCATCAAATGTAATGCAAAAGGCTTTGAAGATATCTTTTTTAAAAAAATCAATATTCTTCCTGAGAAAAGAAAATTTAGCACTTAATTGAGAATGCATGGCTCCTCTTCTGCTTACTTAAAAGGCTTTCTGACCTGAAATGATAAATGTCTGTGAGTCAGCATCTTTGGAAAAAGATGGTGTAAGGAGCTACAAAAGTGGGCTGCTTTGCAAGGGAATGCAGTTTAATAGTGAGGCAGGCAGGGACAGTGTCGTTTTAGGAAAGAGGAACAATCCTACAGTATCTGAATGAGAATTGCAAGAGCAAGTCCTACGACAGACATCAAGATAAGCCCCAGCCCACAGGGTTGCTCCCAGCTCTCTCTCACACAGCAGCACTCTCATCTGGTCCCAGGTCCCATATCTGCACCACCTCAGAGCTGACATCTGGCAAAGACAGCCAGGATCCTGGGCAAAAAGAGGTGTCAGATCATGTTTATGCCCTAAGGGAAATGAGAGATAGATAACAAATAAATCGCATGAGGTTTTTGTTTTGTTTTAACAGAAACTACTGTGCTTTTTGTATTTTGTGCATGTGTTATTATCCCTGTATCAGAAGCCACATAACTAAAAATAAGGCCTGATAGAGAGTCAGTTCCACATAGATGCACTGATTACAGAGCTCATCTTCTCCCTAGCACACAATTTTACTGGAAAAAATCTTGCAAGTGGTACTTGAATGACAGCCCAGAAGAACCAAATCTTCTGTTTATTCACTGAAGAGAGATAATATGACAGAACCTGTAAAAGCATACGAGACCAACGTATCAGCCCCAAACATAATGGACTGTCTTTTGGGCTCAGAGTAATCCATCTGCTGTGACAGTACAGCACAACGTTGCTGTGCTGGTGGTGTAAATACAAGTTGTTGTCTGTGTAGCAGTTGGGGAATTTTTTAATACCTTGCCAAAAGGTACTCACCAGGTAACCGTTTACAGTAGCTGTAACTCAAGCTAAATTGGACAGTTAAGTCCATATAAAATTTTTCTTTTAAGAGTTATTAGCCCAGCTTTCATATTGGAAAATTCTGATGTTGGTCAAACTATTCTTTTAGAACTATGCCACAAAAAATACATTATTTCTGAGAGAATATTGCACTCTTGTCGTTAAGAATGATCCAGGTATTTGCTAAAATTAGCAGGTCCCTGAAGCGTGCATATATTCACATTGACATCTTAATACCTATTATTTCACATGAGAGGGTATGTCCCATCACTGATGACATCTCTTCCTTCAGAAGCAAGTATAACCCAGTTCTGGTTTTGCTATCTGACTAAAAATGAAAATCAATTATATATCTCTACAAAATATGTTGAAAAAAAAAACTTTTTTCATAAATTGTCCTGGAAGACTTAGCTAGAAGAAGCAAGAAACATCATGCTTGGAAGCAGCAGCAGAAATTATTGTGGGAGGACAGGCCAAGATCAAAGAAGTTTTGCAGCCTTACAGGTAATCTGTCACACAGCGTGAGTCAGCCATAAACTTTGACATTAAAACTTTGACTATGGGATAAAGAGATGAATCTAACAATTCCTCATTTTAAGTATTATTATACTAAGTCAGTGATGCTTGTATTAACAGTGCATATAAAAGCATTGCACATTGTTCTATACAAAGACAAAGACATGTTCCCTGCTCCTAGTACCTGCCAATGGTGCACTCAAGAAGGTTCAGACATGACAAAGAGGTATTAGGAGCTGATGATGCTTGTAAAGATAGAGGGAACATTCATAATTTGGATTGTGGCTTGATAGAAATTATACAGATAGGGTTTTTAGATCTGTTTGTGAGGAGAGAATAAAACTGATGAACTTGTAAGAAAAATATAAAGGCTGTGAAGGAAACAAGAGTACAACAATCAAGGGCTGCGCAGGTGTCTATTTAAAGAAAGGTCTTCAAACTTCAGGAGCATTTCTGAAAATTCAGCCAGTCTTACTCATCCAGAGAGGTATCATGCTTGTAATCAATGCAGAAATGATCTTGGGATTACTGATTGTATCTGAAGAGTTTTCTGAAGCCTTTTCTGCTAATTTGCTGCAAAGAACTTCTGCACCATTCTGTAAATACTCTGAAGAGCTTTAAAACCAATGCAAGTAGTCAACTCTGTAGAAAGGAAAACTGGAATACTCAGACAAGAGATACTTATTCATTCTTTGAATATAGATTGCTTGAGCTTCTTTTCCAGAGTCTGTGGATACCATGACCAAATGGGAATAAAATTTGAAGTGCATTAGTTAATCCTTGTTATTTTCAGTTGTGGGAACGCAGTGTGTTAATGAACCCAGAAAATTCTGTAATAGGCATATGCAAAAAAAAATAATTCTGATTTTATTTTTGTTCAGTATGCAAGCAAGAGTGAAAATGGGGAAATCTTAAAATGCAGCTAGCTTTAAAATGCAAGTAGTATAGACAGTAGGAGTGGATAGAACAATGAAAAATCTTGTAGTAAAATGCTTGACAGCAGAAAGCACAGTGCACCGAGACAGTAAAGATTAGGAGAAAGCAAAACAAGTCACAGGACTGTAGTTCCCATTACATGAAGATAGTCTTGTCTCACTGTATACTTGCTGGTTTTGAATTGTTAAAGTGTTGAATGTACATTTCTTCTACCAGTGAGACAAAAATTCTTGCCTGAAATTTATTTTTTGCTGCATGATCTAAAATTGTGGTGGCAGGCATCTCTTTGAAAGCTGTTACCTTTTTCCATGTTGTTTTTCCAGGCCTTGTGTCTAAAGATAGTGCTGGGTTTTTTGGGGGTGGGTTTGTTTGTTTATTTCTTTTCATATGCAAGGCAAAGATTTATTAAAAAATAGAAAATTGAAAACAATAAAATAGAAATCATTCTTTCTGAGTCTTTTATTGTAAATTGTAACTGATATTTTGTTGCTGAAATCACGTGTATATGTCTATCATCTCAAATATAATCATAGGATAATTCAGGCTGGAAGACGCCTCACCCCCTTATGATCTTCGCAAGTAATTTTTTTTGTACTAGCAGAACTATGAACATAAGACCTGAAGGTCTCAGACTGTGCTGATTTTGTGTAGTATTGATATATAATATCTAAAGCAGTTTATTTATTTCTCTGTATCCACTTTCTACAAGATTTCAGAATAACTTGATTGTCATGCTTTTTTTTATTATTATTTTTCTTACCAGTGGGCAGATTTTTAGAGCCTTTTTTCTCCACTTTCTTTGTTAATTACCATAAGAGTCCCTAGAGTGAAATTCTGAAGTTACACGACTTTTCTTAGTCTTGATTCATATTCTGAGCCTGAAAGTGCTTTAAGGAATATGATAAATTAATTCAGTTATAGCTGAACTGTTACATTCATTGCAAATAGTGGAAGACTCACTCTAATGAAGTCAAGGTAGGTACAGATTAATTCCTAATTATTGTGCTTATTATTTTAATCTTTAATTGCATATTCATTAATTAGGAAGTTTCAGGCATATGTAATAATGGCTTAAAACATGGACCATTAACAACTGTAACAGTGCATTACATTTTGCTTATTATGCAAATGATTCCAGACGTCCGAAATGGTTAGCTATTTCCAAGTACATATGAAACATGCTGTTCAACTGTGCACGAAATTGGAGGATCATAGAAAACAAGACTCAGAAGTGTTACTTCTGAATCTTGTTTTTTAATAATTCACTCTGACTTGTCCAGAGAAATAGTAAATAAAAAGGAAATAATTTAGTATTTGCTAGTATGGTGAACACTAAGAATAGAGACTGTGCTAACTTAAACATTTGATCTTCTTAAGTGATGATAATGATGGCTCTTTGCATAGGCTGGCTGCCTCCTGTTTCTCTGCGGTGACTGTGCTTCTGACTGGATCTTTCTTTGCTCATTAGCTAAAGATAAAGGTAATATTAAGAACTAGATGTCTCTTTATAACTCTGTGCATGCAGTTGTCCATCTGTTTAGTGAAACTAGTGATTTCATTTGAAATCAGATTCTCAACAGCAACACTGAAGACATATGATTTCTTTTATAATAAATAATATTTTTTACTAGAATTATTCTTGCATCTAAAAATTTTAAAAAGCCTGTTCGGTTTAATGATTTGGCATCATAACATTTTTTTTAGAAAATATATATGCTTGATCATTCTGCAGTTCTCTGCTCAGTAATCTGTGAAACCCTGAAGCCACTCATTTTAGGTAAAAAGGGCAGGAATGAATTAATGTAACATCCCTAATAGTTGTTGCAATTAGAATTCCTACTGACATCAACAGGATGCTCCTCATACATAGTCTTATAGACAGGATTATGTCTTCAGGATTAAATCTAAAGATTTAGTTTGAGTCTTTACAAAGTCTTTACTTTGAGTCTTTACAAATCATAACAAAATTCACAAGCTGCTAGCACTTGTAAAATACAAAAAAGACTTTGACTGTTTAGACTGTCTAGAAGACAAACTCTGTCACCAGTCTTCTTGAAGAAATCTAATTTGCGTTGTGCAACACCAAACAAAAGGAAAGTCATATGAAAACAATTCTGCCATCTGCCACAGGCAGCTTGAATGTGAATCCTGTTGCCCAGGTCCCCCATTCTTACCCTGCAGCTTCCTCATCTTTCTGGTTTCAGAAAACTGTGCAGTCTCTCTTAGATATCCCCTACAAAAATCTATCTCTATTATCTCAGAGGCTTTACTGAAACCCCTCAGAACTCCATCAGCTTTATTTCTGCTTCTAGCTACCTGCTTGCTAGAGCTCTCCAAACCTGCACCTTGCAGCTCTCCAGCATTTCTCAGGTCAGAGGACCTCAGCTCCATCAACCTTAGGGAGGAACACACACAGCTCCCATCCTTCTGAAGGAGTCCAGTTGACATGGAGCACCACAGCCAGCACAGGGTAACCCAACAACTTTCTTTTCTCTTGATTACTCATGTTTCTTCAGTGGACTTGAGCAGGCAGCAAAGAATGAACTGCAGGCAAGCCTCCTGGGCTTGTTCAGGGAAAGATATTGCAGTTCACCAAAGGGATTGTCAACCATTGGATCAAGCTGCCCAGGGAACTGGTGGAGTATTCCCTAGAGCATTTAGAAGGCATGTTGGTGTGGCACTTAGGGACATGGTTTAGTGGTGGATTTGGCAGTGCTGATTTAAAGGCTGGACTCGATGATCTTAAAGGTCTTTTCCAACCCAAGTGATTCTATGATTCTATAATCCAAAGAGGAATGAAAAAAACTGAAGGAATTAGAATCCTTACAATGTCATTCTGGTTTTGTTTTAATTTAACTTATTACAAATTACTTAAAAATATTCTGGAGGTCTGTAAAATCTAGTTGTAAGTCAATACCAACACTTTTTCTTTACAAAGGATGCCAAGAAACCTTTTGCTATTTATCCAAATATCTCTTTGGGTAAGGTGGAGATGCAGTATGAATGTCTCAGTGATCACTTTGCAATGTACTTTACAGCTGTTATGTAGTACTACATGTAGGAAACACCTTCAATGAATGAAGGTAGAAATGTGGGAAAATACCCTATGAAAGTTAGCCAAGTCTGAAGATCAGAGGTCACAGTTTCCTGATAAACTTTCTCCAGGGAAAATTAATTGTGCAGCACAAATTGTGTTTCATTTTTGCTGTTTCTTCCTGGGTTATGTTTCTCTGAAGCTGAGTAGTAGAAATTTAAAGTTGCCTGTTGTCTTCCACCTGGCTGAGTAGCGGCATCAGTACATGGAGAAAATTTTCGGCTTTGTAAAACTGAGAATGCTTTGAGAGTAAAAGTTTCTTGACCAGGACAGGCAGAGGCTGAGACTCAGACACAGGAAGAAGAATGGTGCCCTGCAAGGAAAGGCAGAGAACCAGAAAAGAAGTCTGCTGGGAAAAAGGAATATATATATATATATATATACACACACACACATATAAATCCATATATGTATGCATATATATTTGTATACACAGAGATAGAGGTTGAGGGGATTGAGATGTATTTACTGCTACCTAAATACCTGCACAAATGTTATTAGACTTAAAACAAGAGAGGAGGAAAATTAAAACTGTCCCTTCAGAGACACAGTGGTCTAGAGATGGGAATCCTCTTCTATTTCCCTTCTGTCTCATCCTGAGGTTTCTCAGTTTTAGGAGCTTTTCAGATAAATTCACTGGTACAACTTGAAAGTCATTTTCATTTACTTGTTTAGGTCAGTCTAATGATAAAAGATCACAAGGATCTGGTCCCGTCACACCAAAAATGTGTGACATGCCAGTGAAGTTAATGGGAAAAGTTATTTCCTAATTACTAATGGTGCTATGTTACTACTATGGGGTGTAGGGGCTGAAATTTTTATCTGAGCATGTTTTTCTGTGGCAGGGGAATCTCCTCAGGATTCCCCGCCCTGGAAGGATCTGCATCTGGCCATAATCCTCGTCTAAACACTACTTTAATACTGCTCAGAATTCTAAACGAGTATTTAAAAATTTATTATATGTCATAAAGTATATTGTATTTTAAGAAATAAAAATAAATGCAACATCTCTGTCTGTTTTCTAAATAAGTCTGGCATTACTGTTGGGAAACACACCTAGTACTGCAAAACAGATAATGTTTAAATTCCCTAATGATTGCAATTGTCCACTTAATCCCTTAACATTCTGTTCACATTCAGCTTCAAGTGAAACAGATGTTAGATTTAGATGTTTATGCTTCTGGAGGAATGAGTTATTTTGTGTCACTATCTGTTCGAATTCAGCACAGACCTGTTCTTCAGAGGTACTAAGTACTAACATTAGGATATTGAATACTGATATATGGTCCAATACTGATCTATAGGAGCAGACAGACATTTACTCAATGAGTTCCAATACTTCCTTGAGTACCCTACTATAGAGATCCTTTTCTCTCTGCTTTATACTCTTGCTATTTCTGTGAAGATGGCAGGAATTCTACAGAACTTACTCTTTTATCTCATGTCTATATGCTAGCTATGCCACAGGCCTACTTGTCAACGTTAAGCATATCTGTTAATTTCTTTATAGTTCAGCATTTTATAAACGTATAATCAGTCAGACCTACCTAATCATGAGCTTCATAGAATCTTTCTTTTTAAGAAATTCAGAATTAAGTTTTCTGTAATCTTTTTATTGCATGATAGATACAGTGATCTCTTATAGACAAAGCAGAGATGCTACAAAACATCATACTGGATGGAAAGCTAAAGATTAATGTCACTGCCCCTTATGACAGACAAGCGAAAACTCTCTTAGAAATGAAACTGTTGTACCTTTCATTATAGTGTTTGTATCTCATGCTCCTCCTTGGCAAAGCTTATTACTTAGGCGATCCAGGTTTCTTAGGTTTCTTCATTACCTTTACATCTGTTCCTGAACTCTTTACATTTATCTGTTCTTCTTCTAATCCCTGCAACTGATTTTTCAGTGAAGACACCAGATCTATTTCTTGATAGGACTGTGATTCTCTGTCTGTTCACATAGGGCATTGCATGTAGTTGAACTGCAAGTTTTGCAGTACTTGTGCTGAGGCGTTCAGTTACCCCCTCCCACTTCTCTCTGCAGGGAGCACAGGAGGTGATCTATTCAACCTCTGTGTCTTGCAGATGCACCCTCTATTACCATGTAATGACATCCTCGTGTGCTCAGTTACAATTGTGCCCTGTTCATGGAATTACTCTGTAAAACTGTGTTTCCTTGCAGTATGCTTTTTAGCATTTGAACATTGTGAAGTATGAACATTAGCTGCATACCCAACATATGGTAACTGCAGTCAGCTCTGCATGTAATATTCTTATTTCCAGGCAGCTAATAACATAAATTTTTCAAAATTACTAAGCATACCATTAACGTAGATGGCCACCTGACTTTTTCAATCACTTATTTCACTCAACATCCTTTTAAGACTTCTGCCTCATAGTGTTATACATCTGCTCCTTAGTTTCCTCTACGGAAAATCTTTATATAAACAGTACATGCTAAAGCACTCTTTAAACAATTATATGTACCTTTCATAGCAGGAAATATACTTTTTATTGTAAAGCAGCGCAATAATCACTTTCAAAATTTCCACACATGCATTTATGCAAAATTTATGCTTTTTAATAATGTTTTGAGTTTTTCCATTTTTGTATGTGTGTCCCCGCTGTTTTCTATTTAAAATAAAGCGCTTATGAGATATTTAAATCATGCAGTAATGCCCAAATCTTAGAAATAAAAAAAGGAGGAATGTTTATAATTCAGTGCAGTTTTTCTCAAAGGGCCATTTTGCTACAATATCCTACAGAACATTGCTTTGCAACTCTCCCTTGTCTCCGCATTTGATGCTCACAGTATATTGTCTTGAATATATCTCTGTGGCATAACAAGAGAATTCTCTGCTACTTGCCTAAATTATTTCTATGTTTGCTATTCAGGTGTCAGTCATTCCCCTAGTAGCACTTCAGAAATTATGAGCTTGAATTTTGGTGATTTGTGGTCTCCAAGCAAAGCCTTGGAGTATCAGGAGCTTTTATCTGGTGAGAGAAATGGCTTTTCTGATTTTCTATTTTTTATAACAAAAGGGAAATATGTAAATCAAAATACTTTGAAAGGAGCTTCTAGCTATTTTATGGCTCTCATAAATATAGTGAAATTCAATTAATATTGTTGTAGCAGGTGAATGTTCTGCTTATATTTTTAAGACTATGCAATTTGTTACTATAGATCTGTCTATTACAATCCACTAGATTTAATGCAATATACTAGAGTAAATGTAGTCTACAGGTTAGGAAACCTATAATAATGAATTCTTTATCTCTTCTTGGCTATAAGTTCTTTCAGAAAAGGGTTTTACTGGCAGTCCTTGTAACAAAAATGCATATACCTGTAATTGCTTCTTCCCCTAATTAACACTGTGAGAAAAGTTTCATTCTGGAAGTATAGCCTTTAGTCACTCTCTTTTCTTAGTGTTGTACTTTTATGAGACAAGTATAATTACTCTGCAGCAACCTACCATAATTACCAGGAAGTGCAATATATTGCAATGGTACTTTCAGAAAACAGAAATAAATAACAGAGTACAGAATAGTAGAAAGCATTTTATGTTTACTGTGAAATTTATTTTTCAAATATCATAGCTGTCAAATATCTCTGAAGTTTAATTTGCAAATTGATATGAAAAGATAATTGTGAAAATCCTACTCTACATCCTCAGGAGTTTCAGGATCTACAAAACACGGGAGAAAGAAATCAGTATAAGTCAGAAATTGGATGAGACAGTTCAAGGAACTTCACTTTCTGTCTGGTTTCAGTAGTATGGATTATGGCTTGAGGAAAAGACTTCAAAGAAAAAGCTGTTCAGGCTTTTCATTTGAACAACTTCTCTATCTTTTACCTTGCAAGTAAGAGGGAAAAAGAAGAAAGTTTTGAGATGAACCAATTTTGAAAATATAGATTTGACTTGTGATCCCAGCTGATGCTGAAAATTATAAGGTCTGAGGCTCTTGACCTCGATTTAGCTTTGTTTTCATTTAAAAGCTATTTGCAATTTAATATATTTTATCTGATCAAAACATTACAACCGATGGTTGGGCTTTTGGACTGCACTTAAATTTGATACCAACAGCATTCAGTTAACCTGAATTGCTCCTCATCATTTTGTGATTATTTGGTGGTTCACATTAGTGCATTCTTCATTCAGGTAGACATAACACAAGAACTCTTAACTGTTTTGTGACATATTGTGACAGAACTAAGAATTGCTGTGTTTTCTCTCTTTTTGGATGTTTTTAGTTTTTGATCTTAGTTTTCAAGGCCTTCAACTTCTATTTAGCACTCCTTTTTTAAAACAAGCACTCCCAGCCATCTTTGGTGATTGTTTTCTGAGTTAAGAAGACTCTGATTCTGCCTTGTATTCAGAGATTTAGCTTCTTACCTGCTAGAAGCTATGTTCCTGTAGGTCAGCCTTAGTGATCTTCTTCTGTTCTCCTCAAGGTACAGCTAGGCAGTAAGTTACCTGTAGGAAAGCTTTGAAAATCTGTTATGTACTTAAAAAAAACCCCAAGCAGACAAAATATTAACCCCTAAAATGGAATAATATGTGAGAATATATATGCAACAAGGGTTTAAAATATATACAAGGAATTTTATGTCTTCCTGGCTCTTATTCAGATTTGCTTACAGACTAATAGTTTGGTACTTAGTTGAGAAAGCTTCTTTTCGATAAATAAAGACTTCACTGAGTAGGACTGGAAAATGTCTTTTCTTTTCCCGCCTTCAGCAACATTTTAAATTGGTTTTCATTTAACAGAGAAAACACTGCTTAGCACATGCCAAACAGCATGTTATCAACATTGTTCAGTCATAGCCAAGGCCTGAAGAGGCTGTGTTGTGCAGAGCCCAGTGTGCTGGCATTTCACTTCCTCCATCCCAGAAGTCCAAAGGTACTGTAAAATTTATAGTACAGAATTACTTCATCCCTATAAGGTTTTTTTAAGATTTATCTTGAGAAATTCATATATGCACTTACACTCATTCACAAATTGCCAGAGACAACAAAAATGCATGGTTCTTAGAATGACCACTGACCCTCCAAAAATGTGAATACCTTCAAATCAAAAAACTGACAGAGCACAAAAATGCCTTTTTCTCAGATCTTTCTGTCTGAGACATGGGTTCAAGCAGGGAAACCCCACTGGACTGATCAGTCTTATCAGGCCCAGCTTTTAGCAAACATTAAAGCCATAGAAGTTGTAGACACCTCTATGAAACAGCTGAATACAGACACCAGTCTTGCTTGGGGTCATGTATGGAGTTGCATGAGCCTTCAAGCTGATGCTTCTCTGCACGTTACATGAAGTGAAAAACGTGAACAATGTTCATGCATTTTTAACTATTTGCTTCCCTGGATTTAGCTTCTGGTTCTGTGCTTTGGAAAAACATGACCAGTAATTATTATCATGTCTTCAATCCCATTAAGTAATGCTTTTTGTCTTTTCAGTTTTTCTATGAAATATAAAATGTATCTTCCAATAACTAGAAGTGAGATCAAGCTATTAAAAATTGACCAAAACAACTCAACCCAGGGAGAGGTGAAAGCATTAGGACTAACTCTGGCATAGAGTTGCTAATATTTCACATCACAAAATATATCAACAAATACAATACTATACAATAAATGCTATTCTCTGTCATGGTCATAAGATCTGAAGAAATAATGAGAGACTTCAAACATTTTTTCAGCCAGGAGGGTATTGCAATGGGTTAAGAAATGGTAAAATGAAGAAATTATATAAGCAGTACATGCTAAAGCACTCTTTTTATACATACGTTTCATAGGAGGAAATAAACCTTTTGTAATGTGAAATATTAGCAATCATTCTGGGATGAGAATTTCAATCTCGACAATAGTTGGAACTTTCCCAGAACATTTAAAACTTGATCTAATGACCATGGTGTGGATGCCAAAATTCCAATTAACTTTTACAGTTTTTGACCAAGGTTGGAAATCATGTAATTGCAAATCATATAGAGTGCATTTTTGTCTAGGCCAGAATTAACATTGTACTATGATTTTTAGTAAAATGTAATCATATTTTGGTCCCAAATCCAAAGCTATTCAGCTTGTGGGTTTTTTTTTAACAAAAAAAAATAATTTTGTTATCATATCTCCCCAAAATAAAAATTTTTATGAAGAACCTCATCTCACTGGATTAAAAGAGCACACGTATTTTAGAGGAAAAGCATGTCTGTCTTTTATACTAAAGCCTATCAAAATAAAACTTTTTTGAAAGTGTCACCAAGGTCTTGACATTTTTATGATCAATGGAGGATTTTACACGTGACATTGAGGAACATGAAGACAACTTATGACTGTTTCAAAGTCAGAGAAGGTTGTTAAGTGACTACAATCTTTGTTAAGGTTTAACTCATGTTTAAATTTTAAATTAAGTGAAAATCTGGAAATGCAAACAACTGTTCTTCCTTTGGGAAGCTTTGCTGAAATTGATGTTAGTGTTTGTTCATGATATTTGTCAGATGTTTTATTTCTAATTGACTTAGGTCTAAAGGCTTGTCCAATTCAATTTTACAATGAAATTTAGGACTGCAGACATATATTTGTGAATATCTCCATAATTTCATTCAGCATTCTCTTGTATTTCCAAGTGTGGTATTTTATTCAAGTTCATGGGGAAAACAGAATCACTCAAAAATAATTTAGCAAAATCCGATTTCAAGGGCATAAAAATAGGTCAATGCTTACACAGTAAACCTTCCATCTGTAACTACAATAATGCACAAACTTCTAGTGAATATACATACATGTGTCAATGGAATATACTGCTAGGCCAAATGTAAACACAGAATGCTTACATGCAACTAATTATATTGTATTTCCTTCTTATTAATTCATGCAAACAACACTGAAAACACGATCTGAAAGTGCTGATGTATAGCTCTTTGGCTAATGTGTTGTAGGCACAGTTAAAAAATTATATGATCGTTAGAGAATTCAGAGGGGGAACCAGGTTCTTTCATTCAACCTTTTAATGATTTATGCTTTTAGTTTTGCAGCATCTGATGGCAAATGGTTATTGTTAGAGAGGCTGAATATTTCTCATTTATTCCAACTCACACAGGTAAGTAGCATCCAAATAACGACAACCTCCTGATAGCATACAAGGTGTTTGGTTGTCATTCTAAAACTATGATAATCCTAATTACTGATATTGCATATGCAGATCACATGAAGAAACTTCAGATAAGCAAATAAGGTCTAAGTGCAGAGATATTGAATAGCGATGCTTTTACTTTTTTTTTTTTTTTTTGGTAGTCCTTGTATAAAAAGTTACTGGTAAAACTAGAAGGCAGAAGTTTCAGGGATAGTTGTAATGTATGGAATTTGATTTAGAGCTGATGGATGAACCACTCTGTGGATAAGGAATTGGCTGGGTGGTTGCACTCGGAGGTTTATGATCAATAGCTTAATTTCCAAGTGCAGACCAATGACAAGTGGTATTCCTTAGGGACTGATGTTGAGACTGGGTTATATTTCCTCTTTTCCATCCAGCAAGAACTTCACCAGACCACCATGACTTCTCAAATATGATATGGTGCTGGAGACCAGACGAGTGGTGTCCCTCAGGGATCGGTGTTGGGACCAGTCTTGTTCAACATCTTTGTTGGTGACACGGACAGTGGGATTGAGTGGAGCCTCAGCAAGTTTGCCAATGACACCAAGCTGTGTGGTTCGGTTGACACGCTGGAGGGAAGGGATGCCATCCAGAGGGACCTTGGCACGCTTGTGAGGTGGACTGATGCCAACCTTATGAAGTTTAACCATGAGAAGGGCAAGGTCCTACACCTGGGCCAGAGCAATCCCAGGCACAGCTACAGGTTGGGCAGAGAAGAGATTCAGAGCAGCCCTGCAGAGAAGGACTTGGGGGT